>JAUNZO010003069.1:0-38519 GCA_031894775.1 Chloris gayana
TGTCAACCTGCGAGTTGTTGGCATCTCTTAAGGTCACGCGGAAAGAAACACGTGACCGCGGGAGAGCCAAGGGTTTAAGTCACTTGCACTATTTAACCAAATAATCCACATCCGAGTACAAGTACTAGATATGTATTATAAGGTGGGTCATGAATATCCGCAAGCGGACGGATAACCCGTTGTAGCATTTCACCGAGAGTATTCAAGGGTATCGTATTTATATTTTCCCAAAGGAAGACATGGTTGATAAGAGTACTTATGCTCATGGTGTTACAAAAGAATGATGAAGTAATCACATTCCAATGCAGGGGTTAGGAGCAATAAGTTGAGGATAGTGTGACACACACCAAGGCAATGTATTCTCTAATAAAAGGGATAGAGGCAATCCTAGATAAAGCTAAACTAGACTAGCGAGACTACTACTCCTAATGATACAACATTCATATGAGTGCGCAGCTTCTACCTAACATCCAAGATCATGCAAGCGCAAGCAAGCGTCTAATGCCTAGGCATCATCGGGAGATCCGTCTTACGCGAGGTGCTGCCTCGCGACTCCGGCCTTTTAGACTCCTATGCCATGCCCGAACGTGGAGGATTACTTTGGATGACAAGGCTGTCACTTCTTGTCACCTACCTCTACAAACCGTGGGACACGAAGCACATTCAAAGGTGGGTAGATAACCCCGAGCACCATGCCGGCGTCACTAACCACAACTCTAGATCCCTCGAGGCACCCCAACCCTACGGATCGACATGGTGGTAAATCTAGAGCACCCTTGCGGGACTGATGAACCCGAAGCCTATTCATAAGAACACTAGCCTAACTAGCATAAGCCGGACGAAAGGATCAAAGCTAGCACTAAGTCATGCAAAGGCGTTCGACGCTCAAGAATGAGCGACGAACGGCAATCAATCAAGTAAGATCAAGAGTAATCGATGATCAAGTATGAACGAACGAAGAACATTCGATATGTGTTCATCTTCTATTAATGAAGAACGAAGAACGAACGATGAACTCATATGAACGAACGATGAACGATCAAGCAAGATCATGACTACTCTGTCAAGCTCATGACAAGGATATAAACGAAAGTATTCCATATATAAAAGATCAAGTCTTACAAAGAGAGGATACAAGAGCTATACCCAATTCTCCACAAGACCTTGGGAGCAATGAGGCAGCCCACTACTAAGCCTAGCACTACCTAGAAAGCCTCTAAACTTCTAATGTGAGGAGAGAATGATCCTTGTGTTGTTGTGTGTGTGTTAAGGAGGGGGGTACCCCTCCTTATATAGGCTTGAAAGGTCGGCTCCTGGAGGCGGTTTCGTAGGTCGGTGGCATTTAATGCGCGTGGAACCGACCTCCGGAGGCGGTGGGCAAACCGCCGAGAGAAAAGTGGGCCGGGGGGCCACCGGACTGGTTCGGCCGAACCACCCTGGTGGGTTCGGCCGAGCTAGTCCTGGCCCCTCCTGGGCTGGGCTTTGGCGATTGGCTCCCCCACTGGATGTTGGTCTTTGTTCCGAGTTGCTTGTGGCCTTCTTTGTGTTGGATTTCGTGGTCATTGGCCTTTTATCTTGGAGTTGATTCCCGCGGCGAAATGGAAGTTTTGTAAAAGTGTTGATTTGTCGCCTCGGGGCACTGGAATTCATCATTATCCACCTGCACACTAAAAATCTAGAGGTACAAGTGGAACTAGGTTATTTCTAAGTAAAATGCGTGTAAGACATGCCTAGTCCTTCTCATTTATTTGACTAATTGACGGTCGAAATTGGTCCGTAACGACCGTCAACAAGTCCCCCAAGCTTACCCCTTGCTCGTCCCGAGCAAGTAGTGGAACTTTAGGTTGTTGATCGGGAGTTGCTACAATGCCTACTTCTTAAAGGTACCAAGTGTATAACAAAGATACTCATCCTTGAGTTGAATAAGTTGGCAATGGTAACTCACCCTTCCCCTTAGTCCTCATGGGGCTTTGTGCTTTTCACTTTACCTTGGGCGGTTGAGAGAGAGAACGGTGTGTAGAGCATTTATTTTCTCTTCCCTTGTCTTGCTTTTTATTCTCCGGAAGTTTTCAAAAGGATTTTTTCAAGTAAAACCACGTTCCACAAGTGATACTCTCGAATCGCTCTAGTGGTGTTTGTATTCCTCACCAAGGCATGTGTATTGCCTCATCCTACATCTAATAGGCTTTTGTGGAGCTCAAGGTAGGATATGAAATGAGGCATACTTGCATTCATATTTTGCAAAACCAAAAGAGTGGATCCATGGAGATAGCAAGTCATACAATCGTAGATCAAGATGTGCAAGTGTGAAAATGATGGTGGTGGTGTATGTGACTACTCCTCTTTTTGTTTCACCTCTTTTTATTTTGGATTTTGGGCATGGCTATCTTTTCTTCTTTCTTTTTCCATGCTCGAAATGAGAGCAGCTTTTTTTTTTTCTTTTTCTCATGCTCATCTTTTGTGAGCCTTATTTTCTTTTTCTTTTGCATAGCCATGCCTTCTTTTGATATTTTAAGAGAGGTGATAAAATGTGAGGAGTGTCTTTATTTTGGTGGATGGCATGACATGTTGCTAACTTCCGGTGTAGAAGTGTAGCATATGAGGTGGAATGTGTACGTGATCTTGATCATGAGAGTATGAAAAGCATCTCACTAGGGTCACACAATTTTGATAAAGCTCAATGAAGTAACAAGTAGCAAATGAGTAAGGTTTTCAAAGGAAATTTGCATATGGCTTTGGTAGGAATTTATCATCACTTGGGAACTTATAGATTTTGCAATTTTTGGGAACAAAATTTCGGAGATTTCAAGTTCAACTTAGGACAAGATCATAGCAGCTCTTTTTACCATATCATCATCTCACAACAACTTAGGTGCAGCTCAAGCATGTGCAGCCCACAAGTTTCAGGTTCTAAGCAAGTTTTGCTAGCCAACAAACTCAAAACTAGGAGAGTTCTAAATTATAAACTAGGCACATGAGAGAAATAAAACAGAGCAACTATTCATCATCTCAACATAGAAAGACTAGCAACATACTTGCAGCGCATAAAAGGAAACTAAGCTACTTCTTTTTGTTCTTTTTAGTTTTATCATTTTTATTTTGTTTTTCATATGAGAGGCAAGAACAAGCAAAAACAGGAGACAATAAAGGATACAAGTTGCGATACATGATACCTTAGCGGGGGTGCTGCCCCCAAGCTTGTTCTTGCTCATGGGTTTGGTGGAATGAACCCCATGTGACGGAAGTAAGCCAAAAGATCGGCTCGTTGTTGCTCCGTCATGTTGGTGAGGGCGGTGAGCTGGGTGTCGGTGCGCTCTTGCCATTGACGAGTTTGCAAGATGTGTTGGTTGAGCGCATACTCGGTGTCTTCCGCCGTGGTTTGGAGTCTTCCCATTTGTGAGGAGAGGTTGTTCATCTCCTGCTCAAAGTTGTAGCCTTGGGCTGATCCGGAGTCGGTGGAGTGTTCCTCCCATTGTTGTTGTGGAGAAAACAGCCCCGGGCCATATCCCGGAGTTTGCCACGCCGATCCCCCGGCCATGTGAGGTGGCGGGGCTGGGTACCCACCGGGAGAAAGCCCGGGGTGGCTGTACCCCGGCCCGCCATGAGCCGTGGGCTGCGGTGTGGGCATCTCGGAGGTAGATGGCTGTTCCGATCTGTGCGCCCCCTGCGAGAAGATACACTCCTGTGAGACCGCTCCGCTTCTTGGAGCTCAATGGTTAGATTTTTGAGAGTATACAAACGAAGGTCCGGGTTAGGTAACCGAAACTCGTTTGTATATCCCACAAAATAATATATGAGGGAATCGTTCGGACCATTCTTAAGAGAGTGACCATGAATAAGATAATCTTTATTTATAAGAGAGCGAGGTGTAGCAAGATATTCAACATTAGCATCATGTAAAGCTCCCACCCGCATGGCAATTCGTGTCACTAAAGAGGTACATTCAATTGGTCCTATCGTCCCAAGATTTTCTATCCATTGGCGAATCATGGCTTTCACGGGAGCAATCTTAATCTTATCAACCGCAGCAAAAAGAATTTTTAGCTCATCCTCGCAGCACAATTCGAATATCACTCCTTGGAAAAAGAGTGATAGCAATCCACATGTGCATAAAACGTAAGGTAGGATGATGGATGTGATTAGCTCTAGGTCGCACGCAACTAGGAAGACCCGTAATCCTCTACCAAAAAGCATGCTTTGAAAACCGAGGAAGGGCACCATCCAAGTCGGTATTGCAGCGAGTATTAAAGCCAAGAAGAGTGCTAAGTTCTTTCCAAGTCAAACGGTAGGATTCACGGAAAAACCGAAAAGAAATTCCTTCATCTACCGTTCGTAGGGTGCATAAAAACTGAAGTGCAAGCAAGCGGGAACCCGGCTCATCTACACTAGCAAAATCTGTCCACCCTAAGGCTTTAAATACTTGAGCAAATTCAGCATCCATACCTATTTTGTGCAGCAGCTCCGTGTCAAATGCTCGCGTAGGAGCAAAGAGACGGTGTTGGAGAAGCGTGTAGGTGTGCGTCTCGTACTCGCCCACTAAGTCGAGGTCGGAGTCGGTGAGGAGACGATGCTCGATGTTGCCCTCTTGCCCTTCTTCCTCGACTTGTGGTGGTGAACTTGGCGGTGACTCGACTACGGGGCGTGCGCGGGTGCTTCGACGTGAAGAGCTTGAACTTGAGCGTGAGCTCAAGGACCTCTTGATCGACCCGAACAGCTTCTTGGCACCGGTCATGGCTGCACACAAAGAGAGCAAGAACACAAGAACAACAACTCCGAACGGGTTATGTGAGGGAAAATCAAATTGGCGACACCGTCGGTTGTTCATGTGAGCAAGAAATCGCAACTCGAGAAAACCAAACAAAAACAAATCAAACCAAAAACTAGAAAGCACACCAAGAACAAAAGATTTCTGCAGAACTTTTAGGCAATGAGCAAGTGAGGGCAATGGAAAACTTGAGAGCAATGAGAATGAAGTGAGTGAGGAGTGGAAATGATAGTGTGAGAGGGGGAGAGAGTTCTGGCCCGGCCACCTCTACTTATAGCTCACGAAGTAGCCGTTTTTGAACGTTAGAAGGGGCATATGACCGTTGGGAAAAAGGACAGACCGAGCAACGGTCATAGCAGTTCGGCCGAACTAAGGAGGTGGGTTCGGCCGGCCTGCTCGTGGGTCCCTCTTGCTCCCCCTTTTGGCCCATAGCCCCCAACGGCCAAATGATCATTGACCATGGTTGCTACGTCCGGATATTCCTCGAAATATTTGCTCAAGAAGAAATCCAAAGAAAGTTGCCTCAAATTCAACTTTATTCGAAAAATCAAATCTCGAGAAAAAGTGTTGGAGAAAATTCCAACATGCAAAATTGTTTTTGGGTTTTGTATAAGGATACAAGGGTTGTCCAAAAGTTTCAAACAAAAGTAGGAAAATTTGGATGTAAAAGGATTTTGGTTTTCAAATTTTATATGCATGGCGAGTGAAAAAAATCGAATATGTCTGGCGGAAAATCCAAATAAATGAAATGAAAATTTTCTTGTGATAAAATAGAGTATGCAGGGAGGTTTTTATTATTATTTTTTTTTTTAAATGCATGTGGTGGAAAACAAAATCAAAAAGAAATCGAAAGATAATGCCGATTTATCCTGTCGGCCAGGGCTTCGCCATTTTAAGTCCGGCGAGCGAGGACTTCTCCATTTCTTTTCATCCTTGTGGTGCGAGGCCCTTTCCCTGGAGAGGAGGATGAAGATGGCTGCACCTTCTTCACTTGCCACACTTGGTTGGTCTTTGTTGATGTAGGTGGCTTTGTGTCTTGAAGGATCGGCTTCTTGGCCCATAATCCCGGCCTTGCTGTTGCAGGCTTCTTGGGTTGGTACCATGACGGATTCTCAATTTTGTCAAGTTGCTTCCAAAAGGCGATGAGACTATCCGTCTTTCTTGGCGTCACTTCAACTTCACGGATGTTTGAGGGATTTGGCCCATACTTGATCTTGATCATTGAGCATTGTTCTTTTCTTGGTTGAAACTCAAACTTTTCCTTCTTCCCATTGATGTGGAATCGGATTTCTCCATTCCCAACATCAATTTGGGCGTTCGTGATCGAGGAAGGGACGTCCCAAAATGAGGGCGTGTTCTTGTCAATATCCATCTCAAGCACCACAAAGTCCACCGGTATGAAGTTGCCTTTAATTTTTATCGGCACGTCTTCGGCTATTCCCGCGGGGTAGCGGACCGAAGAGTCCGCCAATTGCAACCTCATTGGTGTAGGAGTCAAGGTTGTGTAGCTCAAACGATCAAAGACTTCTTTGGGCATCATGCCGACGCTTGCCCCAAGATCACATAAGGCTTGGTCAAAGTGGTGTGCCCCAATGGAACATGATATTGTGGGGTAGCCGGGGTCCTTCTTCTTTTCTCGAAGCCGATTGAGTATAGCTGCGCTACACTCCTCTGTGAGCTTGACCATTTCCTCGTTGGGTAATGGTCTCTTGTTGTTGAGGATGTCTTTAAGGTAACGTGCATATGTGGGCACCTGCACCATGTCCAATAATGGCACGTTGACATGAATCCTTCGGATGGTCTCGACGAATCGAGCAAATTGTTCATCCTCCTTTGGCTTCCTGTTTCGTGAGGGAATGGCAAGAAGCTTGTGTCTTGAAATTCAATTCCATTCTTCCCGTCACTTGGCTTCGGTTCTTCTTCTTTTTCTTTGGTAGTAGAAGGGCTTTCCTCCTCCGGTTCGTTCCTGTTCTTCTTTGCTGCATGGTTAGGATATGGCGGATCCCGAGTGGATTTTCCTCCCTCGTGGTAACCGCATTAACATTTTCCAAAGAAGACTCGGGTTGCCCCGGATCTTCCCGAATTAGAACCAGGAATAAGAGCAGCTAGCTGAGCAACTTGGGTTTCAATCATTTTATTAAAGCTCAGCTGATTTTTGAAAGCAGAGGAGGAACCTTCTATTTGTGCGCTTATGTTTTCTAAGACTTTGTCGTTGGCAGCAAGCTTTTTGTTGATAGATTCGTTGATTTTAGCTTGGCCATAAACCAAATCTTTCAAGGAAGGCTGATTATTGTTAAAGCCGAGAAAAATTGTTACCTCCTTGATATGATGGTCGGTTTTGGTTGTACCCTTGTCCTCCGTTTGGACGATACCCGTTGTTGTTGTTCATGTAGAATGCTTCTTCATGGGTATGGGGGCAATCCCTCCCCATGTGGCCGGTGTTCCCGTATTCCTCACACGTCATGTGTGAGTCCAATGCATGAACACCACCATTTGCGTTGTGTTCATCCAAGCGTTTTATGAGGACGTCAACCTTGGCGGACAGCATGTCCACCTCCTTGACAGGGTGTACGCCTCTTGAGCGTGTTTGGAGTCGATCATCGCTCCACCCTTGATTGTAGACCATCTTCTCTATGAGTTCTTTTGCTTGGGCAACGGTTTTGGAGAAGAAGGCTCCTCCAGCAGCGGCATCCATATGTCCACGGGTTGTTGGTGTCAACCCGTTGTAGAAGTGTTGAAGAATGAGCCATTCCTCCATCCCATGGTGAGGACAGGCGGAATGTATTCTTGAAGCCTTTCCCATGCCTCGGGCATGGATTCATTTGTCGCTTGCTCGGAAACTTGCAATTCTTCCACGAAGGGCATTGGTTTTACCCATCGGGAAAAACTTGGCGAGGAACGCCGTGGAACATTTGTCCCAAGTGTCAATGCTTGCACGATTGGCATAAAACCACTGTTTCGCCTTCCCAAGGAGGGATAGGGGAAACAGCGAAGTCCGATAGCATCTTGGTTGACTCCGGCCGTGGGCGATGTGTTGCATATCTCCGAGAACTGTTGGAGATGAGAGTTGGCGTCCTCGGAGGCCTTTCCACAAAAGGGAATGGCTTGCACCATAGTGATGAGGCTGGACTTGATGTCAAGTCCTGCGGCACCAGCGTCGACGTTGGGCCCAATGGGCACATTGGCGACGGAGGGCGCAGAGTAGTCACGAAGGGTCCTTTCAGCCATGAGCGTTGAGGTTGATGGTGCGGAAGATGCGGGCTCGCTTGTCGTGGGTTCTTGAGGAGAGACAACGACGCGAGGTCGAGTCTTTCTCGCAAGAGACTCGGGATTATCAACGAAGTTTTTCGGCAAGTTGAATCCACGCATGCACTATCCTGTTTTCACATTGAAGAGAAAACAGATCAAGGTTAGCTCTGCAAAGGTAATGATTAAATCATCATCAAGTGTAATCATGAACATTCATTGTATTCTTATTAACCAATGTCTTCCCCGACAACGGCGCCGGAAATGCTTGTTGGCATCTCTTAAGGTCACGCGGAAAGAAACACGTGACCGCGGGAGAGCCAAGGGTTTAAGTCACTTGCACTATTTAACCAAATAATCCACATCCAAGTACAAGTACTAGATATGTATTATAAGGTGGGTCATGAATATCCGCAAGCGGACGGATAACCCGTTGTAGCATTTCACCCGAGAGTATTCAAGGGTATCGTATTTATATTTTCCCAAAGGAAGACATGGTTGATAAGAGTACTTATGCTCATGGTGTTACAAAAGAATGATGAAGTAATCACATTCCAATGCAGGGGTTAGGAGCAATAAGTTGAGGATAGTGTGACACACACCAAGGCAATGTATTCTCTAATAAAAGGGATAGAGGCAATCCTAGATAAAGCTAAACTAGACTAGCAGACTACTACTCCTAATGATACAACATTCATATGAGTGCGCAGCTTCTACCTAACATCCAAGATCATGCAAGCGCAAGCAAGCGTCTAATGCCTAGGCATCATCGGGAGATCCGTCTTACGCGAGGTCCGCCTCGCGACTCCGGCCTTTTAGACTCCTATGCCATGCCCGAACGTGGAGGATTACTTTGGATGACAAGGCTGTCACTTCTTATCACCTACCTCTACAAACCGTGGGACACGAAGCACATTCAAAGGTGGGTAGATAACCCCAGCACCATGCCGGCGTCACTAACCACAACTCTAGATCCCTCGAGGCACCCCAACCCTACGGATCGGCATGGTGGTAAATCTAGAGCACCCTTGCGGGACGATGAACCCGAAGCCTATTCATAAGAACACTAGCCTAACTAGCATAAGCCGGACGAAAGGATCAAAGCTAGCACTAAGTCATGCAAAGGCGTTCGACGCTCAAGAATGAGCGACGAACAGCAATCAATCAAGTAAGATCAAGAGTAATCGATGATCAAGTATGAACGAACGAAGAACATTCGATATGTGTTCATCTTCTATTAATGAAGAACGAAGAACGAACGATGAACTCATATGAACGAACGATGAACGATCAAGCAAGATCATGACTACTCTGTCAAGCTCATGACAAGGATATAAACGAAAGTATTCCATATATAAAAGATCAAGTCTTACAAAGAGAGGATACAAGAGCTATACCCAATTCTCTACAAGACCTTGGGAGCAATGAGGCAGCCCACTACTAAGCCTAGCACTACTTAGAAAGCCTCTAAACTTCTAATGTGAGGAGAGAATGATCCTTGTGTTGTTGTGTGTGTGTTAAGGAGGGGGGGTACCCCTCCTTATATAGGCTTGAAAGGTCGGCTCCTCGGAGGCGGTTTCGTAGGTCGGTGGCATTTAATGCGCGTGGAACCGACCTCCGGAGGCGGTGGGCAAACCGCCGAGAGAAAAGTGGGCCGGGGGGCCACCGGACCGGTTCGGCCGAACCACCCCGGTGGGTTCGGCCGAACCGGTCCTGGCCCCTCCTCGGCTGGGCTTTGGCAGCTTGGCTCCCCCACCTGGATGTTGGTCTTTGTTCCAGCTTGCTTGTGGCCTTCTTTGTGTTGGATTTCGTGGTCATTGGCCTTTTATCTTGGAGTTGATTCCCGCGGCGAAATGGAAGTTTTGTAAAAGTGTTGATTTGTCGCCTCGGGGCCCGGAATTCATCATTATCCACCTGCACACTAAAAATCTAGAGGTACAAGTGGAACTAGGTTATTTCTAAGTAAAATGCGTGTAAGACATGCCTAGTCCTTCTCATTTATTTGACTAATTGACGGTCGAAATTGGTCCGTAACGACCGTCAACACGAGTTCACTTGGGGGTCTAGAGTTAGTCACGGGAAATAAACACGGGTTGTTTGGCATTTGCTCTGTGTGGGGCCCGCTTCACGCCGGGCCCCCAACCCCAACGAGTAGCCCCTCGAGGGACAAGCTCCTTTCGTGCATGGATTGAGCATAGTCGATCGGAACTTTTCCTCAAGCGCACGAGCAAGCGTGGGGGAAATGCCACTCCATGCTCTTTTTGCTTGTTTTATTTGCTTTGACTGGTTGCTAGCTCTTGCGTTTTGTGTTCGACGCACGAGCCCTAGGGCAAGTGCGGGCCTAGAGTTCCATTATTTGTTTTGTTGGCCCATCTCGGAGTTCGCACTTAGGGATGGCCGTGACAGATATCGATTTTTTCCCCCATTCCTTAGGTTTTACCGTGGCCTATAAAAGCTTGGCTCTGTGTGAAAATTTTCTATCCCTCTTGCCGAAGCTCGTTTTTTAACCTAGCTCCACTGCGTTTTCCTTCGTCGTTGAGGGTTTTGTTTTCTTCGCTCCTTGCTTCTCGCTTGCTACTGCAACGCTTCGGGTTTGCTTCGCTGGCTTCTTTCTTAGCTTCGCTCCTTTCGGGCCGTTTTTCCTGAATGTTTGTCGGCATTGTTCGGGTCCGGTTCTTGGATGGCTCGTATCAAGAGAACAGCTCGGCCTATTTCCGACTTCGTTACGGCGCAGCCGGTGCACGATCCTAGCGCTTTGGGGCGTCTTCGCTCCGATGCTTCATCCATACGCACTAGCGAGCTCGAGGGTTGCTTGGAGAGCCAAGAATGCCTTGGCGATGTTGGTGCCATTGCCGGCGGGCTCGGGTCTTCCTGTGTTGATGACAATTGTGACGTTCGGGATGTGATCGTGGATATTGAGGGTTCAACCGAGGGACTGCCGCGGAGGCCTGCGGCGCTGCACCGAGTGGGGCGAGCCTCCGTTCGCTTCCTATCAGCTGATCGATCCGAGGAAACGATGTTTGCCCTCCCGATCGAAGAAGGCTTTGAATCCACGAACCTTCGCCATTAAGCGCTCGACTATGTCGGAAGAAGATGCGAAGTCTTGGTTGAGGAGTGATATATTTACGGGTATCGGATGTTGGGCGAAGACACGAAGCTCCTTCCTGATGAAGACGAGGCCGTTGGTTTCTTCCTGTGGCTTCGCGTCTCGTTGACCCGAGCCTAGTTGCCGATCCGGAGTTCAAAACTCAAGGTTGTATTGTTAACGAAGGTGTGTATCGCAACGCTTACTTTTGCTCAAGCGGTCGTGATCTTGTCGAGGAGTTCCACGCTGTCGACGTTCGGCCCTTGTCTAAAGATTTTTCAATCCCGCGAAGCAAACTTGTCGACGTCGAAGGGATTTCAGGATCGGTCATGTGTCCCTTGGTGGATCTGAAAATTAAAAGAGAAGTAGGAAAAAGATCGAACGGTTCGTCTGCCGCATTGAGGATGACAATTCATATTATCGTGGCGGTTCCTCGGTCGCCGAGCATAAACAGTACTTGGAGCGAACGGCAACTCACGACCATTTCAATCGTATACTCCATCACTCTAGCATTCTGTATCTCCAGCGCAAAGTCGTTGGAGAAGTTGATACTTCGAACAAAAAATGAAAGTATCCGTTGCCTCGCGAGGCGACGCGGCTAAGCGTTTGCCTAAGAAGACTACCGGGTGGTGTAGCGTTGGTGGCCCGTCTTGGCGCGAGGCCGCGCAGCGCGATCGCTCCGCATGGCTGTTTCGGGGCCGTGTTCGGTGATGATGCCGGACATTTTGGCCGAAGCTCCCGCGCCTACCAGGGAAGGTGTGCGCAAACTTGGCTCAAAAGCAAAGCCTAGGGTTGTCACTGCCGATTCGGGTAAGTTGTTTTGCACTTTTTTTTGTTTTTCTATGTTTTGGCTTCACTGCTCGCGTTGACTCGGTGCTGCGGTTTTCATCTGCAGCTCCCTACTCAGCTTCTACGGCCGCCACGATGAAACTTGCGTCCTCGCCTCCTCGTCCGCGTGAGATTGCTTTGTCCAAGCTTGTGGATTCTGCCTTGGTGGCTGAACTGCAGCTTTTCCTTCGTCGGGGAGGAGGCTGCTAGTGTTCTTGCGGGGTGCGAGATGCATTCGGCCCAGCTTGCGAAGGACTTGGCCATCGGAGAAGATGAAAACTTCTATCTCCGGGGCGAAGTGAAATGCCTCACGAGTCCGTGGCTGATGAGAAATGGGTCGCGGTTGTCGCGAGGAATAAGGTGACTACCGCGAAGGTGGAGTTGGAGCCTCCGAGTATAGAAAATCGAGGTCCGTCCGCCTCCTTGAGGGATCAGCGCGAAGTGTTCATTCGACAAAGTGATCGCATAAGCTCCGCTTTCGTCGCATCATTGACTGGCGTTGGGGCTTACGTGCCTCCCTTCAACTCTGCCTCGCACGCGGACCCGGAGACAGCGTTCCTTGATTGGCTCGAGGTGCAACATCCGACGGTGCCCGAGGTGGTGGAGAAAAGAAGTAGGTATGCTTCGCTCTACTCTGCGGAGACTGCCCTGAATTTGCTCAAGCACAAGGGGTGCCCTCATGTCTAGGCACCGGCCGATCGCGACGACACGGTGGTTGGGCTTGACTCCCGAATGAATTCGAGCGATGCTGCAAGGCTGGCCATGAGGCGGATCACTTTAGAGTACTGGTTCTGCCACGGCTATGAAGATGCGCATGTCCAGGCCTGCACAGGTGTTGAGAAGGTACCCGTTCGGCGCGCCTTTGGCTCAGCTCGTCCTTGTCTTCTCTTTTCAGTTTTCTCACTCTCTCTCCTTGCTGCCTTTTTTCAGTCCCTGGACGCGAGAGGCGAAGATGGCTTTGCTCACTCAAATGAAGACACCGGCACCGGTGATGCGGAGTCCACGCGAAGCATCCGCTCGACTTCGCTTTTGGGCTCCGCTTTGAGCGGTGCGAACTGACCTAGTTTTCAGCTTTAGCTTTTCTTTCTATAGGCTTAGATGTTACCTTAGACCCCAGCGGATGCTGGCATTTGTGCCAAACCTTGGCGAATTGGAAGTTAATGTCTTTTTGTCTTCTTGCGTCGCGATTGTAGCTTCGCTGTCTTTTGACTATTTTGGATAAGAACGTCCTAACATTTTGCGGTTGCTTTGTTTGCTTCCCGCGGTGTCCTGTGCCCTCATGACTTCTTTGTTGTCACAAGGCTTGTTGTTTCGTGTATATAAGCTGGCCGTTGGTCACCGGGTTCACTCGCACCTTTTGTATTGTGGTGGTTGCTTCACGAGGCATGGATTGGGCATTTGTTCGCCATGTAGTCTCCGCTCTTGCGGAGCTGCCTCCTCCAGCGAGGAAGGTCCCTATTTTGTAAGGAAGTCGAGGTGCTTTGCCCATCGACTTCTATGGGTCTGTCGCATGCTTTGCCAAGCGACTTCACCTTCACATGAAACACGCTGCACACGCCCTTGTCCCCCGGCTATGACAGCTTCATGGAGCATGGCCGGTGTCTTTCGCGTTGGTTGGTATCCTTGGCGTGCGGGGAATCGTCGTCCTCCGGCACTTCACTCGGCTTCATGCGGGCAGCTCGCGGTGTTCCGGCATTTCTTGCCGTGTTCCGACACTTTTGCTCTTCTTCGGGCAGGAAGTCTGCAGCGGGGTGATGCGAGAGTACCGAGGATTGTTGCGGTGCTTGCTTCTTTCTTGCGCGCAAAGGAGAAGCATTGCTAGGTCCCTTTTGTTTTTTTTTTTTTCTAAGGAGCGGCCTTCGAGTCCACTTGTAAGATGGGTCTTGAATAAAGTGCGATATGTTTGGCTTGCGAGGTTTTCCTTGAACGGGAGGCATGAGCCCCTTTGCAGCTTTACGCTTCATTTTGTTTAAATAAAATGCCACTCCCCCCCCCGGTCGTTTAGGGGCAAAGTGCGGTTTTTACTTCAAACAAGAATGTGAGCCCCTTTACGGCTTTACGCTTCATTTTATTTACATAAAACGCCACTCGTCACCCCCTCCCCCCCCCCACCCTGCTCGGTCGTTTAGGGGCGAAGCTGCGGTTTTTACTTCGAACAAGGACGTGAGGGCCTTTGGGCTTTACACTTTGTTTTATTTAAATAAAACGCCACTCGACCCCTCCCCCCCCAATCGTTTAGGGATGAAGTGCGGTTCGCTTCGAAAGGAGAACACGAGCCCCTTTGCAGCTTTACACCTCATTTTGTTGAAATGAAACGTCACTTCCCTTCTTAGTCGTTTATGGACGAAGTGCGGATTTTACTTCGAACGAAAACGTGAGCCCCTTTGCGGCTTTACGCTTCGTTTCATTGAAATGAAACGCCACCCCTCCCCCCCTCCCCCACTCGGTCATTTAGGAGCGAAGTGCGGTTTGCTTCGAACGACGAACGCAAGCCCCTTTGCGGCTTTACGCTTCATTTTATTGAAATGAAACGCCACTCCCCCCCCCCACACACACACACTCGGTCGTTTAGGGGTGAAGTGCGGTTTGCTTCGAGCGACGAACGCGAGCTCCTTAGCGGCTTTACACCTCATTTTGTTTTGTCGCTCCGGGGTTTTTGTTTGTGCCCGACGGAGACGACATTTGGCCTATACTCCGCGGTATTTTGCTTTTGCTTGAAGGAGTAAATTCTTTGCGAGCAAACTCTCGGTGGTTCTTGTTTTGCCTAACGGAGAGAAGTTCTAGTCGATATTCCGAGGTGTATTGCTTATGCCCAGCGGAGTACGGCTATGGGGCGAGTGCTACCTCGCTGTCGAATGTTCGGACTTCCTTTGCTTTTGGAAGTCGTTTCGACTGTTTTTGCTTCGAAATTGGGGAAACGCAGCTTTATATTGCTTATAGCTGCTATTACACATGCCGCCTCGTTAAAAACCTCGTACCCTGGGTAGGGTATTCCCCTACGAGGAAAAGAGTACGGACTTTTGGCTTTTTTGCAAGAAATGAAAACCCTAAGTTTTCTCTAACTACTTCGCCGACCCCTTGCTTATAACTTGCAGAGGCGCTGTTTTTCAAATTCTATTGAAATGTAGTACATGCGCAGGTTGTCCGCGTTCCGAGAGTGCTGCAACTCTTCGTCGTCCATTGTTTTTAGCCTCGTATGATCCTGGGTTCCCTACTTCGGCGATGATGAAAGGTCCCTCCCATTTGGGCTCGAGCTTTCCCTTTGCCTCCGTTCTCTGGGTTTTAATGAGCACCGAGTCTCCTAAGTTGTATTTTCTTGGCACCACCTTCTTGTCTCTCCATTTTCTAGTTTCCTCTTGGTACTTCTCTAAGTTTTGGGCTGCTTCTATCTCCATCAAGTCTTTTGATATTGCTTCGATGTGCTTGTCTTGCTCGGCTGTTGATCCGGCACTTTTGTTTTTTATTACGGTGTCATGGCCTCTTCGCTGAATAGTAGGCGAAAAGGGGTGAAGCCCGTGGTCCGGGACTCGGTTGTATTGTGCGACCGGACTATCGCTCTAAGTTCTTCAGCCCACTTGCCCTTCTTCTTGTTCAACAATAACTTTTTCATTGCTTTGAAGATTACCGAGTTTGCCTTTTCTACTCCTCCAATTGATTGTGGATGGTATACGAGAGACGAAATCCATGAAGCTTTCCGAGTGTGTTTTCTTTTATGTGAGAATGGTCTATCCACCTCTTTGCTTGTAATCCGGACCATGTATCCCCTAGTTGTATCCCTTTGAGGAATAAATAAAAGTTGTTGTACTGGATTTGTATCGTCGATGTGTGTACCAACTACTGTTCCAGAGATTGGTACGTATGCGAGTGTAGTCCCCGAAGTGGGGCGTCACGGGAGACAACAAAGGAGGCATGTCAACACCCTAAAGTGTTGGCAATGCAAATCTCCGCACACACGATGGATGGGTATTAACTAATAGGATTGGTCCTTACTGTATCTTGTCATCTGAATGATACTATGGTGTATGGGTGGTTATTATTTTATAAGTGGGTTGCGGGTGTGCTACGGAAATGTCTTAAACGGCCATACCCTTGAGTGAGGTAAAGGTTGGGTACTCTTTTCACGCATTGTGTAAAAAATGGTGGTGTGTATTCTAATATCTAGCCCTAACTTCTAGTGTAGCAAAGACTAGAACCACTATTATCTAAAAAAGGAAAGTGCATTCACTCACTTCTAGGGAAAAACGAAAGAGCATTCACTCACTTCTAGGGATAGTGTGGCAATAGAAATGTGATATCAAATTGTTACTCTTGGCATTATGGTGATGAGATATACATTGGTTAGGACTTTTTCATGAGTTTCCATTGAAGTCCCTCTACATTGCTTAGGACATGTTTTTTTGTCTGGTCTAATGAAAGTAACTACATTCCTAAGTCTAGGAAGTTTTAATATTAAAAATGGACAAAATTCTGTTTTTCTTTTTTTTAGGAAACGTGGCTAGAAATTTCTACCTTGAAGAATCAATATCCATCTTTATACAACATTGCTAGGAGGAAAAGTGCAACAATCACTTTCATATTTGGTACGGTGCCACTTAATATTTCTTTCAAGTGTACCATAAGGGATGAGAATTTATAGTCGCAAAAAAAGGATGAGAATTTATTTTTGCGGTACCATCTTGTGTCACGCATTGCTTGTTCAATTGAATGAGAATCATGATACGTTTAGGCCCTGTTTGGCATGGAGGAATTGTAAAGGAATTTCAAAGGGAAATCATTCCTATGGAATGTTTCCTCTATTTGTTGTTTGGAACACAGGAAACATGAGTTCATTTCCTTAGGAATGGTATCCTTTCCTTCACAAAATGGAGGAATAAAAAACTCCACTCAAAGCTCTTGGAAATTTTCCTATGTGTGAAGATGAAGCTACAACACTTCTCTAATCATTTATCTTTAATCATTTAATCTTTATTTTACAATAATGTATTTTCGATCATAACAATAGGGTATTAGCGCAAGTATATGTCCTTCTAATTTATTTATTTTTACTCACGAATTTTAAATATACCCTGATTGTTTTTCTATGCATTGAATAGTAATGATATATAAGTCCTAAAGATTTTATTTAGTTACAGTTATATTTTTGTTCCAGTGTTTCTATTCCTTCATTCCAAACACCTAAATTTCTTCATTCCTATGTTTTGAATCTTGCTAAAGCAGGCTTATTTACTGTGCAATCAATATATAGAGCTTTATTAAATAATGGTGATGTTTTACACAACATAAGGTTTTGTGGGAATTAAGAGTGCCCTTAAAATTAAGATATTTTTTTGGTATTTACTTAAAGGGGTTGCTCTCACTAAGGATAATTGAGCACATCGCAGTTTGAATGGTGGTGAGAAATGCTCTTTCTGTGGTAATGAAAAAATTATTAAACTCTTTTTTATCAATTGTCACTTTGCTAAATTTCTGGATGGTTCACCTCATAGCATTACTCACATGTTTTCTTGGTTGTATGGGATGAGCTCCAAAGAACAAAGATAATTGTAGGTGGGTGCATGAGTATTTTATTGGGCTATCTGGCTTAGTAGAAAAATGACATTGTTGTTGATAAATCTCCTATGAAAACCTATATACAGGTATTATATAGAGGGGCACATTATAAAGGTATTAGAAAGATCTGGCGCACCTCCAGAAGAAGGATGAAGCTATCAAGAAGTAATAAAAGAGATATGTCGATGTCTTGATGTGTTGGCAATGCAAATATTTACACACTATTGATGGAGATTTACAAATAGGATTATTGGTCCCTGATTGTCTCTGTAATCCCAATGATTTGGTGGTGTGTGTTACTCAAATTGTATGGTCCTTGAAGACAAATGTGCTGCAATATTGTAATAAATGATCATATCCTCGTTAAGAGGTAAAAAATTGGGTAACGTTTTCCCATTATCAAAGAAAAGTAGTTGTTTTGATTGCTTGTATGGTCTGTACCATTGCTAGGTAGATTGCTTGTTTAATTGTTCTTACTCGTCATTAGCATGGTTAGGATCTTGGCTTTACTAGAATTGTGTAGGATTTTATTTTTATTTAGCAGAGGTTGTTAAGGTAATCAAGCAAAGAAGCATTGTTCATGAATGCGTTCAAAAAGTCAGAGTTTTGAGATATATAGCTTTTAAGACCATTGATGTAGCTTTGTGGAAGTCAGTTTATTTATAGTTTAGGATGTACAATACAGTATACATAATTTGTCTTATTTGTAGGTATGGAAGCAGGATGCGTTCTGACAAACAAATGGTCGACACGTTGCGGGAGTACTACACCGAGTGTGGTTCAACAAGCTATGTAGACAAAAGTCAGAAATCTCCGCAAAGTCATCTCCTTCTCCATCTATATATATTCATGTAGTAGATACTAGTTGTCACAATATACCTAATTTAAGTCAGCTCTAGGCGGTTCTCCGTCGCATTAGTCCTGCGAGCAACTGCATTGAATTGTCATCCATCTAAAGGAGCTGCCAGCCAAGAGCATGAAGTACCCAAAAGGACTATAGAGCCATCAACAATCCAGAATTGTTTTCAGTGGTCCAAGTTTTATGCATGGTCGATAGATGGGATCAGATCATGGTGGCACTTGAAGCTTCTATGCTAATGGTATTTGTGTTTTTTGTTTTATTAGCACTTGTATTTGTAATGTCAAGGATGTTCGATGTGTTGCCTCACTTTACTCAGTTGGCTCAATTTACTCCCTTATACAATTTTCTCATTTTTATTTTTTTTTTGTACGATTAGAATTTAAAGCTCAACTTTTGCATGATGATATATAGTACCATTTTCTATATAAAAGAAAATATATTATATTTTTTCTTAAGTATTTTGTATACAATTCTAGAACTATATACTTAAAATGATATTTGATGCTATTAAACTATAAAAGCTACATTTAAAATATATATTATACTTTAACGTAAGATTTAATGAAAACTATCATTGTGCAAAATTTGAGTACTAAACTTAGCTCATGTAAAGATAAATAAAAAAGAGAAATTACATAAGGAAGTAAACTATATAATTGTTTGAGGGAACAAAGTGAGCAAAAATTTTGTTCGAGGTGTAATTTGGACAAAGTGGATTGTTCGGGGAGTAAAATGGACTTTTTCCACTATACTCAAAATTTAAATTTGTGGTAATATATCCAAATTTTTCCTTAAAAATAGCAAAAAAAACTTCAAATTCTGTTACATATACATTCATGTCAAAAGTGATGGTAAAATCACAAAAGGGCAACTTGGTCTTTTCCTCGCCACTTAACACCGTCAAAGGGTATGTAACAGCCTTATGGTACAATCTTTGCTCAGTTCAAAAAAGTGATGGTAAAAACACAAAAACACGGATTCGTGGATAAATCACAATGGCACAACAAAATGATGGTAAAAACGCAATTGCCCCATATATATATATACCTTATGTCTCATGATTGTTACTTCATTCCATTACTGGAAAACCATTTGTGATCAACACCTATCTATCACATCTAGAGTAGAAGCCTGCATTTGTTTTCAAAAACACATAAGAAAACAAGTAGTTTATTTGTAGTCCTGCTAAACAAATAAGAAAACAAATGTGCGAACTCTGTATTAATAGTTGAGTTACAAGTAGCTTATCTTTCTATCCCTTGTTATATATTCAGTGTATTACACAGTTGCTAACACACTGCAAGATAAGTCAATTTTGAAAGCGAGAGCAAAGCACCTGCATGTTGTTGGTGGCCACACATGGAGCTTCACAGGGCCTCACGGCCTGAGTGTTTCATAGATCAGATGGTCACAAATATTTTATCTACTTTGCAAGCTGCAGTGAAAGAAAATGGACTACGTACAGCAGCATCAACAACTAAAATTCCGATCCACCCTCTCTCGCATCAGTGGCCTGGTCAGCATAACTGCTGCTGATGGCCATGGATAGTGTTACTTCGCAGCGAATATTAGCAACAAACATTGGTATGATTATTAGTCAGAGCGTACGTCATGGTAACAATGTAGCATGGGAGTGGTGAGTGAAAGATGGGAGCCTGCTACCTTAGACGCTATACAATACATACCGTCTGATGTAGGCTGACTTCGTGGTTTTTGGTTTTCAACTTCATTGGCCTGGACGTGTGCACGGTGTGTCCTGCGGCTAGGGGTGAGGGCGATGATCGTATCATGCGCGCGGCGCGCCGCCGGCACGAAGCAACGACAACCGTCATGGCTTCTGTGAATACTGATGAAGGGGGAAGGATCTGCTTGTGCTCACGGCATATTGTCACAGCCACACTGGCTGCAATGGGTTGGGCGCAAGCACAGAGTAAGAAGCGTACTGAGGAGGTGAAGAAGACAGAAACTGAGTAGCGTTGAGTGGGTCATATGGGCCGGAGTCTATGGTGTGGGTTGTGCCCGTGTATCTTGTGTCGGGTATATGAGTACCCCTATTGTAACCGAGAAGGGATATGGATGAGAATGAACTAAACCAACTGCTCGCCCAAGTCTTCTTCTTCCTTCTACCTTTTTCCCACTTATCCTACTGTTCTTCCCCCAAACTACCCAAATCCCTCCTACTCGGCCAAATTCCGGCCAGGTTATCCTGTCGCGACCCCCCCCCCCGCCAGGGCCATGACAATTGGTATCGAGCCTCTGTTTCGGAAGCCTGTGGCACCAGATCTGCATACCTTCGGTCCGAGTTGTAAAAATCCGTTGAGCGGCTAGCTGAGGTGAGCAAGGCAATCTGATCGCGGAGCTCGTCCTTCCGGTAGTCCGCTCCGGGTTAACTCGACTTGACGAGTGATCACCACGGCACCCCGAAGAATTCTGCCTTGATCCATTAGATGTCGAACATCATCGAGTCGTTTGAGGAGAGTGCTGATTCGAGGAATTGAACACCAAGTTGGAGGAATATGCTACCTCCATGGTAACCCCGAAGACGAAGGTTGATTTGTCCATGGAATCGATAGGGTAAGTGCAGCAGGATCAAGCCCAGCTGGCTAAGACGGTCGGTTCACTACTATCACCACCACCACCACCTCCTCCTCCACCACCGTCTACTTGCTCTGCAACAGCCACCACGACCTCTACCGCTACGGTTGCTGCCTAGAGATACGCGGGGTTGACGGGTGCTCGACACTTCGCACATGGGCACCCCGTTCATCACGTTCCCGGCCCCAACACCTCGGGTTCAGTCCATCTCACCTTCACCTGTGTTCAATTCCCATGGGTCGGGTGATAATGAACAAGGAGAGAGTAGCAACCGTAGCGAGTGGATGCCCAAACTGGATTTCCCTAGGTTTGATGGAACAAATATGTGCATCCGGCTTGATAAGTGCCAGGCCTTCTTCAATTTGTACCAAATTCCTGAAGGGTTTAAAGTTCGAGGCCGCATCAATGCATATGGTGGATAGTGCAACACATTGGTACCGGTCGTTTAAGTCACTGAACCCATACCATGATTGGGATTTGTTCAAGGCATCCGTATTGGGGGAATTTGAGGTTAACACTCACCGCAACAAACTAATGGAATTGTTGTCGGTTTGTCGGACCACCACGGTGGAGGACTACAAGCGAACATTTGAACAGGTTGATGTATCATGTAAAGCTATTGACAAGAACCTCGGTGAACCTTTATTGGTAACACGATTCAGTTTGGGGTTGAAGGATGGAATCCGTGGCTTGGTGGAAGTTCAACTGCGGATACGATTAGCAGAGCGGCTCAATGTGCTATCATTCAAGAAGCGAGTGCTGAATCGGCAGAAGAAATCGGCGTTTAGATCACAATACCCAAGAGGCAATTCAGGGAAATATGAACATAAATCCGAAGACAAGAGTAGTCTGCAGCCAGGAGAACTGTGGAGAACGAAGCAAATCCATGCATACCACAAATCCAATAATATGTGTTAGTAATGTGGGGATAAATTTGCCCGAGGGACATAAGTGTGCGGTACCACCGGTTCAAGCTAATGTCGTGCGAGATGGGTGAGGTGCAGGAAATATTGTCCGATGAAGTTTTGGATATAATTGTTGCTAACGCCATTCGGGAGGAAGAGGAGATGCACATATCCTTGAATGCCTTGAATGCCATCTCTAGCACAGCTTCACCAAAGACAATTCAAATCGAGCTTTAGTCAAGACTCGGGTATTGATCATGTTACTAAATTCAGGGAGTTCTCACAGCTTTGTGAACCAGTCCTTTGCGGAACGTTTGGGTTGTCATCAAACTCCAATCAGGACAAGGATGGTTAAAGTAGCTAATGGAGATATAGTGCAATGCTCGGCTGAAATTAAAGGCTTCTCTTGGTGGGTTCCAAACTGTACATTTATATCCAAAACCAATACAAAGGCTCATAGATTAACACCAAGACCTTTTTCGAAACCATCAGCATTACCTCCTCATAGAGACTTTGACCATGAAATACACCTATAGCCCGGTGCGAGTGCCGAGTCAATTATAGGCCTTATCGATATACTCCTCGACAAAAGGACGAAATTGAACTTCAAGTTCTCGAAATGCTACAAGCTGGAACCATTGTTCGGAGTATGAGCCCATTTGCATCGCATGTGTTACTTGTTAAGTAGAAGGATGGCACATGGCATTTTTGTGTCGATTACAGAAAGCTCAACGCCATCACTATCAAAAGCAAGTTTCCCATGCCGATAACCGATGAGTTATTGGATGAGTTGACAGGAGCCAAATTGTTCACTAAACTTGATCCGAGTTCGGGTTTCATCGGATATGAATGGCAACCAAGGACGAGTTCAAAACAGCCTTTAAGACCCATCATGGTCAATTTCAGTTCAGGGTTATGCCATTTGGGTTTACTAATGCTCCTTCCACTTTCCAATGCCTAATGAACAGTATATTTGCCTCATACATCGAGAAAGTCTCTATTGGTTTTCATGGATGACATTCTCATATATAGTAGATCTATGGAGGAACAAATTCATCATTTGGCATTGGTGTTTGAAGTTCTTAGATAATACAATCTTCTCTTAAAAGCTAGTAAATGTTCATTTGCGTAAGCTTGAGTACTTGGGACACATCATTTCTACAAGTGGTGTATCTACCGATCCGTCTAAGACAGAAGCAATGCTCAATTGGCCTACTCCCACATCGATGAGTCGAGTTGAGGGGGTTATTGGGTCTCACAGGGTACTATAGGAAATTCATGCAAGGATATGGTACTTTGGCCAAGCCACTTACGAGTGTTACGTCAAAAGAAAATTTTCTTATGGAGCACAGAAGCCCAGTGCTGCTTTTGATAAGCTGAAACAAGCAATGAGCAATACACCAGTTTTGACCATTCCCGACTTCACCAAACCATTTTGCCTAGAGACCGACGCTTGTGATGTGGGTATTGGTGCAGTGCTCTCCCGGGATGGTCACCCGATGGCATACTACGAGCAAGGCTCTAGGAGTCAATAACCAGAAATTGTCTATATATGAGAAGGAGTTCCTAGCTATCATGATGGCGAGTGGATCAATGGAGATCTTATCTTCAACGTGGACCTTTCACAATTATGACAGACCACAAGAGCCTCCGTAATCTAAGTGATCAAGTGCTGCATACGGACTTACGAGAGGAAGGCTATGACCAAAGTGGTTGGCTAACGGTTTCGTATTCGGTACAAGAAAGGCATCGAGAATAAGGTGGTTGATGCCCTATCTCGTAGGGACTAGGTACTCGCACCGAATGCGGTTTCTTTTGCTCAGCCGCTTTGGTTACAGGAAGTATTGAATTCCTATGCAGTGAATCCCAAGGCACAAGAACTGTTAACCGAATTGGCTGTAACAGGAATGAATGAGCAGGGCTTCACCTTGAGAGATGGGCTTATCGGACGGAACAACAGGATTTGGGTGGGAGCAAATACAGACACTGCAAACAAAACTCATACACGCCTTCCATTCTACCCTAGTGAGTGGTCATTATGGCCGACGGGCTACATATCAACGTCTAAAAAGCTCTTCGGTTGGAATGGATTGAAAGCATCTATGGAAAATTTTGTGCAACAATGTTCGAGTATGTCAACGAGGCAAAGCCCGAGAATTGTAAGGTCCCAGTGTCTGCTCCAGCTTTTACCCATTCCTTCTGCAGCATGGCAGGACATATCTCTTGATTTTATTGAAGGACTCCCAAACTCCGAAGGTTTCACTATCATTCCGGTAGTGATTGATAGATCCACCAAATATGCACACTTTATAGCCATCGGACATCCATACATTGTCTGCTCTATTGCTAAGGTATTCATTTAGCACATTGCCAGCATGCATGGTATACCTAGGACAATTGTATCGGACATGGATAGAGTCTTTACCGAGTAACTTGTGGAATGAGCTATTCAAAGGGTGGAAAACAACTCGGCAACCAGCTCGGCTTATCATCCTCGGTCGGACGGCCAAACTAAGCGGGTTAACCGGTGCTTGGAAATGTACTTGAGATGTGTTGTGCATGAGTTTCCAAAGAAATGGCTGAACCGGCTGCCATTAGCAGAATTCTGGTACAACACCTCTTTCCACACCTCACTCGAACGGCTCCCCTTTCAAGGCTTTGTATGGAACTGAACCCAACTATGGCATGATGTCCGATCTCACTGAAATTTCTTGTCGTATACTTGCCTTATGGGTATACGGATGATAAAGGAATGTATGCGCAAAGACACGGTAACAAATCAATGAAGATAAAGGTGATGGAGATAGCGGACAGACCGGTTCCTGACCGGTCCGGAATGACAGAGGATGTTATATACCGGTATGGAGATAAGGCGGATGTCAATACCGGTATATGATGAATTGAAGAAGCAAGTTATGGAATAATTAATAGTCTCGTTACGACTCTGAATCGATAAAGAAAGCTAGAGATAGAGTTCTCATATATGTAATCCGTGTAATCGACTAGGACTCGCATGTAACCCTAGCTCCCCGGATATATAAGGCGGAGCAGGGACCCCCGAAAACTCTTTGAGATCTTGCAATTAGCAAATCGCTAAAGGCAATACATAACATACAGGACGTAGGGTATTACTCTCAATTCGAGGGGCCCGAACCTGTCTAAAATCTCGTGTTCCTGTGTGTTCCGTGTGTTGCACCATCGAATTCCACGCTCGTGAGGGACCGGGTAGTACTAGTGCCGAGTTTAAGACTCGACATTTGGCGCACCAGGAAGGGGTCCCGGCGAGTTCCCAGCGAGTTCGATGGCCTCTTCGTTCATCGTCGACTTCGAGCCCGGCTTCAAGATCCGCTTCGGGTCCCTCGACTTTGAAGCCGATTCGGTCGGAAAACCGCTTTTGATGAATCCGACTCGTTGTCGGTCGCAGCTTCGAAGCGCGATCACCTGCCACGGTTGGCACCTTAAGCTCGGAACTTGGCGGATCCGACGCAGCTTTAGCGCGAACAATTAGACCGCTCGCATCTCGGATTGGAGCCCAATCGCAAAGATAAGCCGCTCTTGCGAGTTTGGCGATGACTTCGAGGAAGAACGTCCGGTTTTCTTCCAAGTGTTCATGGCAGGACCGGTTATTCGCCAACTTACTCCCGAGGAAGCTGCTGAAGAAGAAGCAAGGCTGGCGAGAGAAGAATCCGATCGTCATCGCCGTGAAGCGGAAGAAGCAAACGAGAGATGAACAGCCTCCACAACCTTCGACTACAAATCCGCGCACAAATGCTGCTGGTCGGGCCGGAGGAAGCGTTCCCGCGATCGCTCCCCAGCCACGGGCCCACCGCCGGACCGGTCCGGAGACCCGGAAGAAACGTCCCCGGGATATAACAGCCGACGTGGGTGTCGCAATGGAAGGCGGCATCGTTCTTCGAGCAGGGCTTTGGATTTGAGCTCCATGGAAGTGGAATTAAACGGCACTCGGGTCTTCACGTCGCCAGTTCACAACATTGTGGGAGTGAAACAAATTCTCGAGACAATACCGGAAGAAGTCTTCAATGCAACACCGGGGTTGCAACGCGCTCTGAATTTGGAAGATGCGGCTGCTCTCCAAACAAATCAACTCGTCCATGACAGGTCGGAATTTTCAAGCCGCTCGCGTTCTCGCTCGGAGCGGCCTACGAGAGCTCGGTCGGAAGGAGCTTCTTCCGGAGGAAGGCTTGGACCTCGACACACCCCGATTGCGGATGCACATGAACGAGCTCCAGCACCAAGATTTGCGTGTATCGCTTAATGGCAACCGGGACGCTCGTAATGTCCTCATTGATCGCCATGCAGAGAGAACGGAAGAACGTCGGAGACATGAAGAAGATGAGAGGCGTCGCACCGGTCATGTGGATGATCATCCGCGGGACCCTGCCCCGCCTCGCCCGCACGTGACTAGTTCGCCTCGGCGTGGACCGGCTGCTTCGGCGCCACCCCGGGTGGAAATCTTCCGCGCAATGACCAGCGAGGGCAAGGTAGCCGACATGCTCATTGGGATGACCGGCCGAGGCGAGATAATCGCCGTGATACCAGGGGTCGAAGAGAACGCGACGACAGGGACAGAGACGGGGAGCCTCGACATGACAATAATGATCGCCGGGCGGTGCCTCCGCCTCCGCCTCCCCCTACGCAGACCGCACAACCGGCTAACAATGATCGTCAAGATGGACCAGGAGATAGATATCAAGATGATCGATATTATGACTACTCCGATGATGATAGAGATCGCAACTACCAGCATTACCCTCGCCGACGATCCCCTTCACCGGTCCGGACCGGTCCGGAAGATAACGAGTACTCCGTGATTCCCGCCTACACGCGAGATTTGCGCATTTGCAAATACCCCGGGGATTTAAGCCCGGAGCCATTGATAAGTATGATGGTAAAGCACCTCCTGCCGAGTGGCTACGCATGTATACTACCGCTATCCGGTCAGCAGGAGGAGATACATTTGTGCTAGCTAATTACCTCCCCATGTGCATGGAGCAGGTCGGACGGTTATGGTTGCAGTCCCTACCCGAGAAATCTATTTCTTCTTGGGGCGACCTCACCTAAAAGTTCGTAGAGATTTTCCAAATGACTTGTGAGAAGCCAGGGAATTACTTCGACCTCAATAGGTCATGAGCGAAGCCGGACGAACCTCTTACAGATTTCATCAGGCGTTTCGCAACAAGAAAGCCTTAATCCCCAATGTTCCCGATCGGCAGGTAATTGCGGCTTTTCAAGTCGACGTCCGTAGTGAAGCCTTAGTTCACAAGATTGGAAGGCGCAACCGGAACCTCACCATGACGGCGTCAGAGTGCTTTAAGATAGCGAGATGATTATGCTCGCTGGAGAATCAAACGTGGTCAATTTGCGCGGGAACAGAGGGAAGGAACCGAAGCATCACCAAGGCAACCGGTCTGGATCCAAGAACAACAACAAGCGCAAGGCCGATCACCTTGTTGCAGCTGTCGACCAATCTCGTGGAGGAGACCGGCCGGCACCTCCTAAGAGAGGTCCAAGAGAACGATTGTCGTTCGAAACACTTCTCGAAGGCCCTTGCATCATTCATAATAGGAATCATAAAGCCAAGGAGTGCTTCCTGTTAAGGCCGTTCGCTCGGTTCGCCTTAAAGGTCGCGTCCCGATCCGCTCATCGGAACCGGAGAGATGACAAGGGCAAAGACAAAGAACACGATGACAATGGGGATGATGAAGGTTTTCAAGAACCGGCTCGAGAGGTGAACATGATTTTTGGAGGCCCGGACGCTTACGAATTGAAGAGAAAGCAAAAGTTGGCGTTTCGAGAGGTTAATGCCGTCGCTCCTGCTACACCCGAGTACTTACGGTGGTCCGAGGTGCCCATTACTTTCAGCAGAGCTGATCATCCCGAGGTATTACCAAAAGCTGGTAAATATCCACTCATCTTGGCCCCCATAGTTCACAAGGTGCGATTGAAGAGGACCTTCATTGATGGAGGGAGTTGCTTGCATATCTTGTTCGCCAAAACTCGCGCGAGCTTGGCCTCTCCGTAGCTGATTTGGAGCGCAGCGTCTCACCGTTTCATGGTATAATACCCGGGCGGAATAGCTATCCTTTGGTGCAGATTTCTCTGCCAGGTAATCTTCGGGACGAAGGAGAACTAGAGGAGGGAGAATATTATCTTCCGGGTAGCTGATATTGATTCAGCGTATCATGTGATACTTGGAAGGCCGGTTTTGACAAAGTTTATGGCCATCTCGAATTAGCAGTACTTGATGCTCGAAGATGCCAGGACCAAATGGAGTTTTGTCGTTTCGAGGCGACATCAAGACCGCTTATGCTTGTGAAGTACATAGCACCGAGTTGGCCTCTCGGGCCAATTCGGAGGATGAACGTCGAGAAATCGGAGAAGCAGCTGAGGCTCTAGACGTCCGGGCAAGGCTGGAGGATGAAGTTCCGGTCAAGAAGGTCGCAAAGGAGAAATGGAAGGCTGATGTAGTGGTTTCCAAGACTATTCAGCTTGATGAGTCGGACCCCTCCATGGTCACCCATATAGGGGCTGACTTGGGGGATAAATAGAAAAGCGTGCTCATTCTTTTCCTCCAGGAAAATAGAGATATCTTTGTATGGCAGCCTTCGACATGCCGGGTGTTCCTAGGGAGAAGATTGAGCACGCAATGTTGGTGCGTCCCGATGCGAAGCCGGTTAAACGAAGCTCCGAAGATTTGCTCAAGATCGCAAGGAAGCTATTAAGAAGGAAGTAACTAGGTTATTAGCAGCTAAGTTTATTAGGGAGGTGTATCATCCAGATTGGCTTGCCAATCCGGTTCTTGTACCAAAAAAGAATACTAAAGAATTGAGAATGTGTGTCAATTATACCGATCTCAACAAAGCTTGCCCCAAAGACCCTTTCGCGCTGCCTCGAATTGACCAAGTTGTTGATTCGACTCGCTGGCTGCGAGCGTCTTTGTTTTCTTGATGCTTACTCAGGATACCATCAAATACCGCTAAGAGTTGAAGATCAAATAAAGACCGCATTTATTACCCCCTTTGGAGCATACTTGCTATACGACTATGCCTTTTGAATTAAAGAATGCTGGAGCTACATATCAGCGTGGTATACAACGTTGCTTGGATTCGCAATTGGGAAGGAACGCGAAGCTTACGTTGATGATATAGTGGTAAAATCTCGAAAACCGAGGATCTTCTCTCCGACCTGGCAGAGACCTTCGATAATCTGCGAAATTTTTCCATGAAGCTCAACCCTGGAAAGTGTGTATTTGGAGTTCGTTCCGGGAAATTACTCGGGTTACCTTGTGTCATGGCGAGGCATTGAAGCCAACCCAGAAAAAATCCAGACGATAATCGACATGAAACCTCCGAGTTGCTTGAAGGATGTTCGGAAGCCGACGAGCAGTATGGCGGCTCTTAGCCGTTTCATTTCGAGACTCGGGGTTCGTGGACTTCTGTTTTTCAAGTTGCTTAAGAAGCAAGATAAGTTTGAGTGGATCGATGAGGCGCAGGCTGCGCTTGATCAACTCAAGGAATACCTTAGCAATCCTCCGGTATTGGTACCTCCAGAGCCGGACGAGACCATTCAGTTGTATATTTCAGCAACAACTCATGTGGTGAGTACAGTTTTGGTGGTCGATCGGAAGGAAGAAGGACATCTACAGTTGGTGCAGCATCCGGTATATTTTGTAAGTGAAGTTCTTACTGAATCTCGGATACGATATCTTCGATTACAGAAATTGATATATGCAGTAGTAATAACTTCTCGAAAGTTGAAACATTATTTCCAAGCGCACCCCATTGAAGTTAAGACTGGGTTTGCTATTGGAGATATTGTGCGGAATCGAGAGGCAATGGGTCAGGTTGCTAAGTGGGCTATAGAACTTGGTTAATAGGAGATTACGTTTTCTTCGCGGACCGCTATTAAGGGACAGGCTTTAGCTGATTTTATAACGGAATGGTTGGAGACACAAGTCCCGTAGGGGATTCAAATGTTGGAATATTGGGAGATGTTCTTTGATGGGTCCCTGCAGCTTTCGAGCGCGGGGCTGGGGTTGTATTACTCACCCCACGTAAGGAACCTCTCGGATATGTATTACAAATGCATTTCAAAGCTTCAAATAATATTGCGGAATATGAAGCTCGCTTCATGGACTACGAGTAGCTATTTCATTAGGAGTCGGACGGTTAGATATATATGGTGATTCAATGTTGGTGATAAGTCAAGTCAACAAAGTATGGGATGCTCATGATGATTATATGATCGTTATCGACAGGAGGTTAGAAAACTTGAAGACAAATTTGATGGTTTGCGATTTTCTCATATACTGCGCGGAAATAATTCTGCTGCGGATGAGTTAGCCAGACCGGGATCTTCGAGACAAGCGGTTCCACCTGGTGTTTTTCTTCAAGTATTGGATAAGCCGTCCATAAAGATGGAGCGCAAGGTTACTATTTCGGAGATTGCGGATGAAGTGGCTTTGAACGATCAGGTGGAGAAGGCGGTCTTGAAAGACCGATCTGAAGGAGCGGTCTTACCGGATAAGACAGATGAGCGGAATCAATACCGACAATATTCGGCCACTTGATGTTATGATTATTGATTCTGATTGGCGTACTTCGTACCTTGATTATCTTCGATCCGGTAAAACTCCGGAAGATAAAGTGGAGAAGCAAAGACTGGAGGTTCGAGCACGAAGTTATTTAATTCTTGAAGGAGAGTTATATAGGCGAGGAGTTAATATTCGATGAAATGTGTATTTGTTTCGATGGCATTCAATTGCTTGAAGACGTGCACAAGGGTATTTGTAGAAATCGTGCTTCTTCAAAGACTCTAGTTGGAAAGGTATTTAGACAAGGATTCTACTGGCCTACAGCGGCGAATGATGCGCACGGAGTGGTCAAGAGTTGTCGGGGATGTCAATTCTTCGCCGGACGAGCCTCATGCTCCAGCTCACGAGTTGCAATTAATTCGAATGACTTGGCCTTTTTCTACTTGGGGGCTGGATATAGTTAGACCTTTTAAAAGGGCGCCGGGAGGATTCACGCATATTTTTGTGGCAGTAGATAAGTTCTCTAAGTGGATCGAGGCTGAAGCTCGTTACTAGTACAACTACGGCCGGAGCGATCAAGTTTCTGCAAAACATATTTGTGCGCTTTGGAGTCCCGCACGGTATCATTATTGATAATGGGCCTTAGTTTACTTCAGAATTCTTCAAGGATTATGCTGAAAGTTTGTGAATCAAGATGCAATATGCGTCGGTGTCACATCCGCAAAGCAATGGACAGGTGGAACGAGCTAATGGAATGATTTTGACCGGTCTTAAACCTAGAATTTTTGACCGTTTGAAGCCGTATGCAGTAAAGTGGGTTAAGGAATTGTCCTGGGTACTTTGGGGACTGCGCACTAATGTTAGTAGGGCTACGGGGCAATCTCCTTTCTATTTGGTGTATGGATCCGAAGCCATGCTACCTACGTAAGTGAATATGGCGTCAGCTCGAGTACAATACTATGATGAAGAGAAATATGAAGATCAGCGCCAAGTTGAATTGATTGCTGCGGAAGAATTGAGGGATCAGGCCTTGATTCAAGCTGCAAAGTATCATCGGGGATTGCGTCGTTATCATGATCGCAATGTTCGAACACGGGAATTCCAAGTAGGAGACTTGGTTCTTCGGAAAATTCAGTCCAACAAGAACAGGCATAAGTTGTCACCGATCTGGGAAGGACCTTTTCTCGGTTAAATCGGTCTCCAGACCAGGGGCTTATAGGCTTATGACCTTAGAAGAAGAAGAAATTCCAAATTCTTGGAACATTGAACAGCTTTGTCGTTTTTATACTTAAAAATACTTCTTGTAAATTTTTCCTTTTCATATTATGATAAAGTGATTCTGTCTAATGAGAATGTGTTTGCTTTTCGTGTCTCAATATTTTAATTTTGAATTAAATTATCGAGCCAGGGGGCTGCTGTGTTAAGAGCAATCTGTGATATTGTGCTATTCCTGAATAATAAGACCAGCTTATATAGTCGGTGGGCTGCTCGTATTGAGAGCGATCTGTTTCTTTCAGTTTAAGACTGGTATGTTCAGGAAGGGAAATAATGTAGCATTTTTCTTATGAATATTGAATGTAAAGCTGCAATGAGAGCAGTTTGTGAAATCTTAACTTTTTTCCTCAGAGTTATGTGATCTTGTTAAAGTAAGCTATAACTATGAACCTGTGCTGATTAGAGCAGTAATTTAATCATAGTTAGTTTCAACTGAAATAACCATCATATCTTGGGCAGAAAAGTTAATAAGTATGATAGTGAAACCAGTATTCATATAGAAAAGAAATCACCATAGTATGATGATCAAGATGTTTGATTACAAAAATAAGATGGCCCTAATACAAAATCTAAACAGTAGGATCGCTGGAAGTACCGAGTATCACCGGTCTTAGGATTTTCTTCAAGTCTATCATCCAGCGTTTCTTCAGAATCCGAAGAGGGTACTGGTAAATCCCTATCAAGATCTTCAAATATGTCTTCAATTGTTTGCCTAGCGGTGATCGCTGCATCCTGAGCATCTTGATCCAAAGCAAAAGCTGCTGGCGCCGTGTTTAGAGGGACGCCTGTTAGATCAAGAGGAACATCTTCTATCAACTCCGAAACGGTGCCAATGAGTGAATTCTTCAGCTCGTTGAACCGATCTTCAGTAGTGTCGGGGTGGGCGCCATCCTTGATAAAATTGAAATCACACTCTCGACCGAAGTCCAAGACTGGATTATAGCGGCGATGTGTCCTCCTCCTGCAGCAGCAACCATCTTTGAATGTTCTTTGATTCTTCTAGGGATCGCCCGGATAGCGGACTCAAGATCTATCTCATTGGGATCAATAGCAAGACCACCATTGAGATATTCCGGAGCGCACACCGTACCTGCAGTAAGTTCTTAAAAGACAAGCAAAAATTTAAGAGAAAGATATTGCGAAGACCGGTATTTTCAAAAGGATGTCATAAGAGTGAACAAGAAAGATGGGACTTACGCCCGTGCCCGATCTCAGCATCTCTGAATCTGCCCTAGATGTTCGTATTTGATTCTCTCAGCTTGGCTTCAATTTTCAGCAAACGCTGAATCTCGCGATCTTTTGCCCGAAGAGCAAGTTGAGCGGATTCTTGGGCAGTCCTCGTGGCGCTTTCCTTGTCCACTTGCGCTGATTTTGCTACCTCTAAGGCTTCAGCTAATTCAGCCTTCAAGCGAGCATTCTCGGTATCCAGCATTTTGTTGGAGCGAAGCGTTTGAGCTAAGATACTATCTTTGGCGGTAAGTTCGCCTTCAAGTTCTCCAATCCGCGCCGCTCGTTGCTCTTCGACACGAGAACCCTCTTCAAGTGCTTGCTCTTGAGCGGCTGCCTTTTCAGTAAGGGTTTCTTCAGCTTTTTTGTGAGCAGCAACAAGGCTCTCGAGCGCTGAAATCAAGAGTGGGACCGGTCGGGAAGGGAGGCAGCTGAGAAAAATATGGAATATATGGGAAAAATCAAGAATATTACTCGATTAATTTGACGGAGCCTCGATGATTTCTTGCCGGCGCTCCTCCATCATTCGATGAGTATTTTGCAGATTGGCCTCTCTTTTTTGAAGATCATTTTCCTTGGCCTTCGGACTAGCGGTCCGAGATTCCAGTTCACCCAATCGTTCTTGATTGGTGCAGAGCTCCTCCTGTAAGCGGGCGATGATAGTGGTTTTGGCTTCGAGCTTTTGAGGAGAACCTAAAGAAAAGATTGAGAGAGTTAATAATTAAAATACAATTGCCTAGAGAGATTTTTTGAAGCGAGAGGATGTACCTGGCCGGATTCCGAGAAATTCTTTAAAGCCTCTTTTTCTTAGAGGGCGTCCCATTGAGCTGTTGTGGTAAATGTTTTAGCTCCGCTCGAACTGTCCACCTCCACGTCTCCAACTACCATTCTAGCCGCTTTTGGTTCTTCGGGAAATTTACGTGTCGTCCTAGGCCGGCTAGGAATTTCTTCCATCCATACCGGTCCCAGTGACGGCTCCGGAGGAATTTGGAACAAGGTAGCTTGGGGAGGAGGTAACCTGCTCTTCGGTTTCTTTATGCGAGGCGGCAGGGGTTCCTTTGTGGATGCCGCACTCGAGTTTCCGTGATTGAAGCAATGGCAGCGGAAGCGAGGGCCCTACGGGTTTTCTCGTACTACGAGTTTTCTCGTATCGGTTTGAGAAGCGCCAGGAGCGGGACCCGATCCGAGATGCGCCGGGAGTTGAAGCGTAAACACCACCGGTTGGAGCAATGGAAGAAACTTTACTTCTCAAAAAACTAGCTATGCTAGCTTGGAAGTTAGAAGGAATCCTGTGAAAAGAAGCGAAGTAATAAGACCGGGGTAAGAACAATTCGAATAGAATTAATAATATAAAAGACTTACGAGGAAGCTTTCTTGAAGCCGGTGGCGGTCTTGATCTTTTTGGAGGACCTTGGGTGTCCCCACCACTTCTTTCTGCAATCCTTTTTTCCGCAGTATTGATTTGCGGGGTTGGAACCGCTTCTCCAAGCATCACCGGGACCGGTCCGGTTGCCATACCGGGACCTTTTGAGGACTTTGGATAAGGGATCAGCCAAGGAAGGAGTACCTTGAGTCTTTCCCAATGCAGCTTCAAAAGCGGCCATGGCAGCTCGACGATCCCTTTCAACGGCTTCTTCTTCTCGTTGCCGATCTTCAAGTTTCTGCGCCTTTGAGCGAGTATCGCCGGGAGCGGTGGAGGAAGTCGTAGGTCTACCGATGGTCAAGGAAGTAGTACGCTTTCTCGTACTAGGTGCTTGAACCACGGTCTCGAATTTGGAGATTTTTGGAGCTATGCTCGGGAGGTAAAGGAAAGGACCGGTCCGAAGGCCTTTGAGTCGGACCGGCTTGAACAGACCGGAGGAGCTGTGTTGTTTGCGTAATCTTCTCCCCAAGTGTCGTTGGGGGGAAGAGGAGGATGACTCCTGAAGTTGTCCATTTTCTGCAATGGAAGGATTGAGTTTACGTAAGAAAATGATGGTAACAAACAGCAAAGATATGAAGAAACAGAAAAAGGTACTTACAGGATCGCGAGGGTTGGACGAGCTAAAAGCCGGACCCACTCTTGTGCATCCGGATAGATCTGGTTTTGGTTGGAGCATTTGCCCGATGCGAGCTTCTAATCGCTCTTTGTCGTGGAGAGGGGTCCCATCCAATGGCATGGCGGTATCCTCGTCAAAACACCAAGCCGGATGTTCCTCGCCTTTTAAGAGGTTGGACTCCTCGCACTATGAAGCTCCAAAGAAGCTGTCTCGGCGGTGACACCTCCGACGTCCCTCAAGTATCTAATGCAAGCTAGGAGCGTAAGAATTTCACTGTCTTCTTTGAGTTTTTCCCTAGTATCTGCAGTAGGGAAATTCTTGGCTATCTTGACGCCGAAGGCAGGAAGTGCTCGGATGGGGATTGTCGCAGAAGAACCATCCATTTTTCCAATGGGCTATGCTTTTATTCAAGGAAAGAGAAAAATATTCCTCTCGCATTCCAGCATTGGATTCCTACTCCGCCAACTACAGCTTGGCGGTCCGATGAAGGAAGTGGGCGAATTTGGAACAAATACTGGAATAACTTGAAGTGGGGGAGAACTCCAAGGAAAGCTTCGCATAGATGGATGAAAAAGGCGATTTGCAGGATGGAGTTAGGGTTGAGGTTAACCAACTCCCATCCATAAAAGAAAAGAAGTCCCTAAAAAAGGAACAGTAGGGAAGATCAAGGCCGCGGAGGAAAAAAGCTTTGAAAACTAATTGTTGAGAATCGTCTATTCCCCATGGGATTTGGCCAGGAGAAGGGACGCTCCAATTCAGGATTGGTTGAGGAGGAAGATATCAACTCGCCTCATTGAGAGAGGTTTCGGTGATCTTGCTGCTACCAAGATCTTGAATGCCAAAAGGAGGTTGACTGTGAGGAACAGAGGAAGAAGATGCGGGAGCGGTGGTGGATTTCTTCTAGCCCATCCCGAGAGATGGAAAAGGAAAGCTTGAGATTGAATTGATCGAAAGACAGTAAACGAAGAACAGGGGCGAATGGTGGGCGCAAGTGAGCTTTTAGGAATAGGTTTGACCTAGGTCGACTCTTCGTTTTCTTTTATAGGCACTGGGATGGGCCCGGGGCTGAAAAGTTATCGGGCTATTTTGCAAGGCCCGATGGATTTAGCATTAAATGACTTGTGTCCCGAATACGCAATTATGACCTAACGGCCGTAAGGATATTAAAGATCTGGTATTTGTGTTTATTATGACCTAACGGCCATAAGGATATTTAAGATCTGGTAATTGTGGCCTAACGGCCGTAAGGATAAGCCATCGTGCTTTTTGTGAATAAATAAACGGTCCGAAATATGATAATTTCAGATTAAAATTAAAGTAATGCTAAGTTTTATAATTTAGCGAGTATGAAAGAGTTAGACTTTGTTTAACTCAAGGATAATGGATGCCTTAGGTCGTGGGTGTTAATCATCCGGCTGATCATATGCCTTGGAGACTCGAGTCGATGTGAGAATTTGGGGAATAAACTGGTCCGATCAACCAGAACCGTTGGTTAAATGTGATATGACCGGTCAAATCGGTCTCGAAAAATGTGTTCTTGGTAGAAATTGCTAAGAGGGATATGGTTTCATGGAAGATAGTAAAGTATAGTCTCTCCAGAAAGACTCTTGCATTATATGCGACCCTCAAATGATACAAGAGTTGGGGGCTATACCTAATTAGGTGCACCTGACCGGTGCACTCGTATCTAAGAGCGGTCTATAATGACTGAGGGAGATGGAAATCAATGGAAAGATAAATGGAGTGGTCTGTAATGATTGCGTATCAAAGGAAAATAATGAAGAATAGACTAGTGGACTCTTGCATTATTTGAAAAAAGTTCAAATGATCCAAGAGTCGGGGCTATACCCAATTGGATGCACCGAGAGAAAAATTTGTGATGATTACCTAATTAGGTGATATGAAGGATAAACATACTAATTTTTTGGCTTTTTAAAAGCGCTTCGAAGACAGAAGAATTATTGCAGCAGATTAGAGTTCTTTTTAATTTTACCATGGAATCAAGACCAACATGCGTAAGATTGGTCGGTCTTATTCGAGGTCAAATCAAAAATTACTCCGGGCTACTGTCGTATACTTGCCTTATAGGTATACAGATGATAAAGGAATGTATGCGCAAAGACACGGTAACAAATCAATGAAGATAAAGGTGATGGAGATAGTGGACCGACTGGTTCCTAACCGGTCCGGAATGACAGAGGATGTTATATACCGGTATGGAGATAAGGCGGATGTCAATACCGGTATATAATGACTTGAGAAGCAAGTTATGGAATAATTAATAGTCCGTTAGGACTCGAATCGATAAAGAAAGCTAGAGATAGAGTTCCCATATATATAATATATGTAATCGACTAGGACTCGCATGTAACCCTAGCTCCCTCGGATATATAAGGCGGAGCAGGGACCCCCGAAAACTCTCTCGAGATCTTGCAATTAGCAAATCGCTAAAGGCAATACATAACATACAGGACGTAGGGTATTACTCTCAATTCGAGGGGCCTCGAACCTGTCTAAAATCTCGTGTTCCTATGTGTTCCGTGTGTTGCACCATCGAATTCCACGCTCGTGAGGGACCGGGTAGTACTAGTGCCGAGTTTAAGACTCGACATTTCTAACCTTGAGGCCATGGATATTTTCAAAGAAAAGAGCTATACTCGAGAGATGCTTAAGACTCATTTGCAGAAGGCTCAACTGCGCATGAAACAATTTGCGGACCAGAAACACAGTCATAGGGAGTTCAAGGTGGGTGAAGAGGTATATTTGAAACTCTAACCTTATGTATAAGCATGAGTCGTGAACAGACCTTTTCCGAAACTTGCCTACAAGTTTTATGGACCATTCAAGATATTGGCAAAGATTGGTGCGGTGGCTTGCAAACCGGAACTGCCTGAAGGCACTCTTGTGCACCCAGTTTTCCATGTGTCCCAGATTGAAACAACATGTGCCGGAGCACACTCATGTTTTCTCCTCATTACTAGCAGTCGCAAACCTCACTACAACGAGACATTGTACTAGAAGTCGTGCTTGATCGACGCTTGGTACAAAAGGGGAATGCTACTCATCTTCGGGTACTTATAAAATGGACTTCACTTCCTTACACATTCTCTACATGGGAGGACTATGAAGTGGTAAAGAAAAGACTTCTAAGTGCTCCAGCTTGGGGTCAAGCTGCCTCCGAAGGGGACGGTAGTGTCACGGCCACACCGGCTGCAATGGGTTGAGCACAAGCACGAGTAAGAAGCGTACTAAGGAGGTGAAGAAGACAGAAACCGAGTACCATCGAGTGGGCCGTATGGGCTGGAGTCCGTGGTGTGGGTTGTGCCCGTGTATCTTGAGTCGGGTATATGAGTACCTCTACTGTAACCGAGAAGGGATATGGATGAGAATGAACTAAACCAACTCCTCGCCCAAGTCTTCTTCTTCGTTCTACCTTTTCCAGATTATCCTGCTGTTCTTCCCCCCAAACTACCCAAATCCCTCCTACCCGACCAAATTCCGGCCAAGTTATCCTGTCGTGACCCCCCCCCAGGGCGACGACACATACAACCGTAACGTCCCGCCACTCGGGCCGGGCCCGCTTACCCC
>JAUNZO010003071.1:0-87116 GCA_031894775.1 Chloris gayana
TGTACAGTTATAATACGTGCACAAGACACACGAAAGTCACCACTATGACAAAGAACCTAACCAGCTTAATTAGCGTGTTCGATTAACAGAGTAAGCCAAATAAAATAGACAGTCCCACAAAGAAAATAGTAATATCTAGGTATACTGCTTAGCCATAGAACAAAAAAAATCTGTTATGTTTAGGTCGTTTACTTGTTTTGGGCTACTTGGGATACATTATGTCTATGGTTGCACAACTAGAAACTGGATGTTTAGTGAGGGCCGAAAACCGTCACTAAAAGCACGAAAACCGTCGGTAAATGTTTTTCTGTCGGGCAACCGTCACACAAATACCGTCACTAGTAGAACGACACAGAAATTCGAATTTTCTGTCGGTATGCCGTCAAAAATAATAATTGTGATGGGAATCTCTATCGTTTCGCTGACAGAAAATATTTGGACCGTCAAATCTGCGAAAAATAATTTTTTGGCGGGTTCCCGTCAGAAAAAGTCACACGGTAAAATTATTTCAGATTGAAGGTCCACAAGAAACAATGCTGTAAGTAAAGTAATAGGCTGGTCTAAATTCGAAATAAATGTAACAGAAAATGTTCCTTGGTTTGTCTAGCGCATTATATAAATACAACATCAGAACTCCAAAAATAAATACCACTGAGAATTAGCTTATGAAAACATTCTCTAATATATGCCGGTTTCGAACAACTCCAACTCTAGAAAATTTGTGAACTTTTTGAAGCTATTCATACCTAGCTCCAGAAGTTTATGGATTCATATAGCTACGAATATGTAAAAGATCATTTATTGATACATTATTTGTGGCTTAAAAATACAATTATAAATTGTATCTTGTAAAGTTCAGCTCTAGCATGAAGTATAGAGATGAAATTGTGATAAACAGGCTCATATTAACAAACATTTTCCTCAAAATTCTTTTACTCTGATTCCCTAAAACCCCTCATTAAGAACTTCAACATTATATATTTAGTTTGGTTGCATTGACCTTTGATTCGGCACTGATCTAATCCATTGCATGGCTATCAACGTGCGGTGTCAATTCGTTGTTAGTCCCTGACCACCACTGTCCGTGGATTCATTTGTACAACGTCAACCTCGACGATTGATTGTATGGATGCTTCTAGATTATATATATAGTGAGTTTGTTCATTCATTTATATTTCGAATGACACGTTACATTGTTATATTTCAAACACAACAAGAATATCTAATGGTATTTTTTATATTCTGTACATAACTAAAAGAAATGTTTTGCTGTATAACGACGGTAATTTTCATAGTCATCAGTCAGGATAGATTGTGTGAGCTTGGTGCTCCAAAGCACCTGACGACGACATATTGTACATGGTCGTTTTTTTTTCCTAGTGGTTATTACCCCTTTCTCTTGTAGTGAACTGATCATCTTTTATTTGATTGCATTATCATGAAAGCAGTGTTGTGGGGGGTGCTGGCTTTCTGTTTCAATTCTACAGGCAGGCCAAGAACATATGAACAGTCTACATGATAGGTTTAGCAGCTGTCAGTTAGGCTGTTTGGAAAGCCCGGAACACAGAGCCTGCTTTGATAGTGTTGATTAAACACCCTTATGACATTATCTTCTATGCTTGTACTTTTAGAAATATTGGGCAGGTTTATGGGCATGAGACATGAAGACTGTTCTCATGGCGGGGGCGGAGTCCATGCTCCAAGCAGCAATGAAGGTGATGCGTCGTCAAGCACCAGCGTCAGGGCTCCTACAGATCACTGATGTCGTGGAAGATGAGGAACAATAGGAAGATTGAGAGAAGGGCCGTGGAGAAGGCTTTGGTGGATTTCTGATAGTTAGGAATGTGAAGTTTTGCTAGTTGTATGGGTTCTAATCATGATTGTGATGGGATATCACTGTGTTTCTGTCCTCTTCCAATCAGAACATTTGAGATCCCATGTTTATTACCTTTCTTTCTTTCCGTGTATCCCATAATGCTTGTACTCCCTTCCTTACTAAATTGTTGTCGCCATTGACTTTTTCGTTACGTTTGACCATTCGTCTTATTCAAAAAGTTTCTTAAAATACAAAAAGTTATATGTTATATTTCAAGTTTCTTTAGTGATAAAAAACATTCCAATAAAATATATGATATTTTTTGAACTTTTTTTAATAAGATAAATGGTAACAAAAAAGTCAACGGTGACAACAATTTAGTAAAAGAGTAGTACTTGTTGGACCCCCGCCTTCTTAGAGGTGGGGATGGGAAAATCCTCGTTTCGATATTTTTTTGCACTACACAGTTCGTAATACTATACTGTATACCTTATACACGTACATTCACCTTGATCGGTACCTTAAGGTGCACGGGATGGCAAATAAAATAATTATTGTGGATTGGGGAGCAGATAGTTACGACTCGGTATCAAATAGCTCGTGTATCATGATATTTATTTACAACCGTGGAAAGAAAAATTAGCTGCTGTCGGGCAGCTTATCAATACAAACCTGCATAGTTGATAATGATGCCATTGACTTGTGGTCGATTGTCTTCCACGGCAGTAGTTAATTAGATACATCAATATAAAATAAAAACATGAAAGAATCAGACGTTCTCAAAAAATAAGAATTGATGCATGTCTTTCTTCATGTTTTCTGAGGCTGGTGGTTGTTACACTGTCCAGTTGATGCGCTTTTGATTATGCCTTTAGAGAATCGTGACAGGCAACAACAATCTTACAGTGAGATATGCAAGCATCGTTTTTAATGATGTTCACCACTCTTTGAAAGATGGATTTTTCTCTCTCCAGAAGGCCAGATCAAGATTATGGGAAAATTTCAGTGTCCATTTCTTTTTCTTACCGAATTAATTTACAGTGTTAGGCAGTTTAATAATGTGTCAGCTCACATAATTCAGAACATGTCTATTTTAGTTTTCTTTATGTGGTTCTTGCAAAGTGTCTCAGAAATAACTTGAAGTTTGTCAATTTAAGTGTTACTCTCTGAAGTACTAATAGAACCGTGGCTGTATAATAATGACATTTTAAATTTTACTCCTCTTTTGGTTCCTGTAGGAAATTTTCTTGTGAAGCTCCTTGAATTACACAAGATTTATTTCATTCGGTCACAAGTAGTCAATTACATAATAACAAGTACATAAACAAAATATATTTGGAAACAAATGAAGCAATTCGACCGCCACTGAAGGTTTTCTTGGCTGTATTCTAACACAAGCAATACTCCTTATTTATCTCAGGCTTTATTTGCTTACATCCACGACCACATCATACCACACCATATAACCGTCGGCATCCCTACGGGGCGCATCTTTTGTCCCATTTTCTCTCCATCCGTGCGCTACAGGATTTTGTCTCTTTCTACCGAACTCGTTTAACCGTGGGCCAAATGCCATTTCTTTCCACGTGCCCTGCCACTGAAAACCAGAAATCTTTTTAAGTACCATAATTATAAATTGGTACAATTTGAAATTTGACCTCGTAGACTCCAAAAAGGCTGTTACGGAGAGAACGTAGTCATGATTGTGCTGTAATGGTTCCCGTAATGTATATTCAGCAATCATTGGAGCCACATGCTGTCATCGACCCCTATAACCCAATGTCCATTGCCGCGCATAATGCCCATCAACTAGTACATAAATTAACGTCAGAGCACATACAATCATACGTGATCCATGACCATGTTAGGTGGCCTGTGTGCTCTTCTGGACAGTTGTGCTTTGGACCTTTGCCTCTTGGCTGTACAGCTCTTGCGTGATGACGCCCGGTGGTCGTATCGCAGATCAAATCGCGAGAAAATATTGTGACATGGACGGCGGCTGCTGTCTCGCGCAATAATAAACAATGGGGCATGTGACTTACCAAGGGAAAGATTCGAGATGGGCACCCAAGGAATAATACTCGCGGCAAGGGTCAACGTACGCGATATGCATACGTAACGCAATTATTGGTACTGGTAATATTCTCCTTTGTTAATTGCAATGGTTGCTATTAATAGTCAGGGATTGGTTCAAAAGCTTCCAGATTCTAAGCTATTTGGGGCATCCCCAACCAACTTTCAATTCACACTTTTCTAAAGTTAATTTTGTAGGAATACACTATAAAATTATTTCTATCGGACACACAACAAAGAGGAAGTTTGCCATGTGACTGACAAAAGACACACGATAGAAATACGGCACACAACAAAGAGAAACTCTGCAATATTTACTCCCTCAGTCACAGTTCTTGTCATTCTTGAGATGTTTGTTTTGGTCCAGATTTAGAGAATGTTTGATGAATCTGAACATACTATTTGTCCAGCTTCGAAGAACGATGAATGAATATGAAAATGAGCCAGGATGACAAGTAATTTGGCATAGAGGGAGTACTTCTAGAAAACATATCGTGGTTGCCACATTGGTTCTTCTTTAGGGATTCCTAATCTTGAATTTTTTCAAAATAGTGACGTTAGAACCCATGAAACAACTTGATATGGATAAATTTAAAAATATTTGTAAACCATATGTTGGGAATTGTTCGAGGATATTGTCTTTTTACTCTATATAGTTTTTAATTAAAAACTCTTTAAACAAGTTTTTGAGAAGTTTGCTTTACATAATCCTTGATGATGGTCTTATAATGGATCGATCAAGTGAGAAAATCAACGAGCTTGCGCTGGGATGATGACGGAGAAGAATCATGGAAGGGGCAAAAACAATTTCTGAGATTAGGGTAACGCTAGAGTGAGGCCGTTCATTGAGGTCGTATGGAACCATGGAGGGGATGGGCATGACAAATGATTTATCAACATCAGTAATGCACATTCTTCAAGAAAAGAAGGTATGAACGGCTCTTGAGGTCTTGAAATCATACAAGTGTATTATGATTTGATAAAGGCACCTCGTGCATATGATATGGTCACGACTCACGAGAGCAAAAGATGTGAGTGATTACTAATGCTGTAAGTTTTGTGAGTGACATGCCAAAATGTCTTCTATAAGGTTATAATCATCGTGGAGCATTTCATTTTGTGTTATCAAGAGTGTGATGTCATGTATTATATTTTTAACCATAAATGTATTATATAAAAATGAATGATGTTTTGATAAAGATATTTTGGCCCCCACAATTATGTTTTATAAAAAAGGTTTGCATTTGTATGCATTGTTGAAAGCAAATTAAAATGAGAAAAGGATAGATCCAATCGCATATGTATACTTATATATTAAGCTAAACATACTAGCATGCACATGTTCGTGAGAGAAAAAAGGGGAAAAAGAAGATCCTAGCATAACATGAAGATTATGATGTTATTTTCAGAAAAGCTTACAGTGAACTGACATTATATTGGTATTTCTTCTAGTGCAAACATTCTAACTACGAGGTTGGAAGAATATGTGCCTATAATCATATCCTTCCCATTTTTAATTTTTTATTTGGGGTTTGATAGTAGTGGGAAACGTTCGTTGTTGCTGATTTGTTTTGTTTCTTCAATCAACTTTCAGTGGCGGTTCTTTATCCGCCACAAAAAACCGTTTTTTTAGTAGTGGAATGTATTTCGTGCATGGAGATAAAAAAGTTGGGAAATATGATTTCCCCCATTTTAGTAGGGTTAATTTTATCAATGTCCTTACAATTTTCATGAGCTCGAGATCTACCATTGAACTTCTAAATATTGGGTAGGTGCCATTATAAGTTTGTCAAAGTTTGAAATATGCCATTATATACATCGTGGACTGTTTTGAACCCATCTGTAGGAGTGCAGGTATAGATACTTTTGTACATCCGATTTTTCCCTTGGCTTTATCCACTTGCGATCGAAGATGCAAGTCCCGATCGGCGAGCTAGGGCTGTTGTTCCAGTCTGGCCTCTCCGCCGGCGGCGACCTGTGCAAGCGCCACTTACTTCAGTCTCTCCACCCCTTTTGTGTCCGGCTTGTCGCTCTGCCTCTCGTACTACCCGAACGACGCCGGCCTCCCATTTGTCCATGTCGCTTGCGTGCCCTTCGCCCTCGTCACCGAGTTCAACCTCCTCTCCTCCGACCCCTCCTCCACTGCCTTCTTCCGCCGCCTGAAGCCCCGCCTCGTGGACTTCTCCCTCGCCCACACGCTCTGCTCCTCTATCGTGGCCCCCACATCCTCCCCCTCCCCTACGCCGCGCAAAATCTATCAGGGAGGCCGGTTTCCAGCAGCGACGAGCACAAGGCCATCTGCTAGGCGTTCTTGTTTAGAGGGAATGGGCTCGCCATAGACATGGCTGCGGCGGGGCAGAGGGGCAGCAGGCTCGGTGAGCAGCGTCGGTGGTGGCAGGTGCTTTTCCTCCTCATGAGTAGCCTTTGCTGGTTGGCACTGATTGCAGGAGCGGCGAAGGACTAACTAGTCCCGAAGCGGGAATGCGCAACTAGTAGCTCGTCGGATTGAGTGCGCCCCGAACACCATGGCGGCATGCCCCCAAGCGAGGATGCCAAGACTTTCATCCGGTGCGCTAGCAGTTTTGGAACGGAATGGGGATCACAAGCCACGGAGTAAAATAGGATATACGAAAGTCCGTATGTCTGCAGGTGGATCCAAAACACCCCGGAACGTATATGATGGCATATTTCAAACATTGAGAAAAATTATAATGGCACCCACTTGATTCTCAAAAGTTCAATGGCAGATCTCCAACTCGTGAAAATTGTAATGGCATAGATCAAATTAACCCATTTTAGTAAGTTGTAGCTAAATATAGACAATTGTTTTAGCGTCTCTCGTCTAATTTCAGCTCTTACGGTTGTGCCATGTTAGCTCCAATTGATTCTTTTTACAGTGTGCCACAAAAAGTGTTTCTCCTTTTTTTATCTGTGTAAATATCCAACAAGGAAATTGTAACATGATGAATTATTGATCAAGAAATAGCATGGACTCCCTAATCTCGCAGTTTGTGGAGGTTCCGATCCTACTGTATAACTTAGATTGCAGAGCCTTCTGTGGATCTATTCCGGACATTACATGGATGAAATGACACTTGGTATATATCAAGCTCGACTTTTCACATATATACATCCATATTATTTCACAGCCTAGAAAGAAAGGAACGTTAGAACAATTACATTTAACATTTCTCTGATCTAGAGAACCTGTATGTCTAGTTTCACTGAACATTCTATGAATCTCAACACAAAAATATACTTTGAGAATGACAAGTAAATTAGGACAGAGAAGTATCGATATGCGTGCATGCATGCAAGGGCCAGGACCTGTGACTGCCGTCTGGGTGCTCCATTTTATCCGGGTCTCCATCAGTGCTACAGCCGGCGATGTCGTGTAGTTTCATATAGAGGCTGCACGCCGTAGCATCTCAATACAACATAAGCAGTCTAATCTTAATGCAGTAGGACTACACGCAACAACATATGTAACAACGAAGCAGTCCATCTCTTTCACTGAACTGCAGCTAGCCGCAATTCAATTCGTGGAGAGTTTCTCAAACGCGTGAGCGCCGGAGAGAGAGTGACCATTTGTTTGGTGTGTTTAGTAGCTGCATGGGCTTTATTCGGCCGTCCACGGAGGAAAAGTATACGGGAGGAGGGTAGGGATTTCAGGGGCTGCTACCTACCAGCCTGCCCACTAATACCGGCCAGCCAGCTCATGTTGATTCCCGGGTCGGTCTGAGTTTTCAGTTTTGACGTAATGAAATTTCCGGCCTCTGAAATGAGGCAACCTTGAATTTAAATTGGGATACTGGTTTCCGACAAAAGAATGATCAATAACTCTCTTCACCCATTTATCTGCGTTACAATTGTTGAATACAAAGGAAACACGAGCTTAGCTTATCAAACCAACAATATAGTATACTCGCAAAAAGAAAACAACTACCATTATAGTCCGTGAAAATTTTCTGGAGAAGTATATCTAACTTAAGGAATTTGTCGATCCAAAATACTAGAATTCCATCTGCGGTATATATCTAAGATCTGGAAATCATATAACTAGTATTCAATCAGATCGAGGGCAGCGCAACACCGTCAAAAGTGATAGACTTATATGTGATAATTAATTATGTTTTCATGATATTAACAATAATCCAATTAATCTCTAATATTAATAATCAGGCGATATAATTTATTTATTATTATTCTTACATAGGATTATGGTTCATTCAAATCATCACTTTGCCGCCGCAAGTTAGCCAAATTTCTTAAGTAATAGTGCAATTATGAAGTTACCCTCAAAACTACTAGCCAATAGTCATGGCCCGTATTCTAGACTGAAAAATTCCTCTAAACTTCTTTTTACCTATTTACTAGCGTTAATACATGAATTTATGTTTAAAAGTTTTGATGTAGTTTTATTTTACACATCAAACTAGGTCTCAAGGTCCTGAGCAAGATTTTTACATACTATTTAGAATACTGAAATTTTACAGAAAACAATCATACTATCAAAAACTATAAACCACACATTACACTGCTTTTGGATCGAACCCACATATATATGGTCCATGCAGTATATATTTTTCTATGTAAATTATCACTGGAAAAAATGTATTCCTAAGGATAGGAACCCCTAACGGCTATTAGTCGTGAGTCGTGACATGTATCCACTTGCAAAAATCTCCAATTAAACATGAATGAACAGTTTCCTGAGAAATTAAACACCCCACTTATTAGCACAAAGTACTTATTACCGATTCACTATACGGATGCCAGGCTACCCGCAAACAAACACACGCCGGGAGCGATTCCATGTGCAACTGTACTTTGTTTACAGAAAGACAGGTCTGCGGTGGGGTAAGGCTCTCATATGAAAGTAGTGAACCTTTTTTCTCTAGCACTGAGATTTGAGGGGACCAACCATCGAGCTGGAGGTGATTGAAACCAAAGACAATCCTGCACATTGACTTGTTACCCTTCTCTCTCTCTCTCTCTCTCTCTCTCTCTCTCTCTCTCTCTTTCTCTCTCTCCTGACTGCCTGACTGTCTCTCTCATCAGTGTTATATATTTTTTCTGTGCTCTTCTTGTTTCCTTGTGCCCACACTCCCATTTCGCTCCTTGCTTTCTGTGCCCTTGAAAGACAGTGCCTCTATGTCATCTAGCTAGATAGCACAGAGCAAGCTGCCTGCCAAGGCAGCTAGAAAATTAACAAAACGTTGAGAGCAGTGGGATTTGGTAGCTTAGGTGTTGGACTTAGCTTCGTTGTGGCAGATCCTTTTGTTGCGACCTCATGGGGAGGGCTCCGTGCTGCGATAAGAACAACGTGAAGAAAGGGCCCTGGTCTCCCGAAGAGGATGCCAAGCTCAAAGAGTTCATCGAGAAGCATGGCACAGGTGGCAACTGGATTGCTCTCCCTCAGAAGGCTGGTATGATTTACGAACTTACATGCAGATGTATCTTCTTATCTTCTGAAATTGGGTTTTTACTTTCAGTTATGAGTCTTATAATCGAGTCTGTGTTTCGATTGATCTTTGTTTCTGGCAGGTAGTTCAATTTTCTGCTTTATCTGCTTTAATTTGTACTTCGATATCTTTGGGTTTAGAACTTCTGTTGAGGTTTGAGAATTTTGTTTCAAAGAAAACGAGAATGGAAGATGCAAACTTGGATTTGCATATTATTTTTTCTGATGCGTTATCAACTATAGTGTCCCATTAGAGTCCACTCCTTTCGCCGTCTAAGGTTGTACAGGTTTCATATTAAGGTTTTGAGATGCTCAAAATGCATTCATTAGATTTCTTTCTGTTGGCTACCATGTTTCAGCCGGCTTATGATTAGGACTTTAGGAGTTTTCCGTTCTTTCACCTTTAATAACTTCTGAATGAAGACTGTGTCCCCCTATGGTTAATATGTGTGTGGACTGTAGACTCATTTGTCAGACACAGTTGATTGAAACAGAAAGGGACCCAAGTATATTTGTTTAGACTTGGTTTCTTTATACTTCCATTTTGCCTGCTGAGTGTATTGACAAGGATTTGTGGCCGTGTTAATGCTTGTAAGACCAATGACAAGGTAGGCTTGCAGTTAGGCATCATGTGACTATATAGGACTCTTGACAGTAGTGGCATGACAAAGTCACAGGTTTCTCACCAAAAGACCGCATCTCTAATTTTCATGTCGCTCATGTCGTATCATGTGAATAATTACATGCAACTTATTATTGTGTTTCATTTGTCTTCCTAGAATGAAAATTATGTTGACTAGTTTTTGAATCCGTTCTCTATACTGTATTATAGGGTTGAGAAGATGTGGCAAGAGCTGTAGACTTAGATGGCTAAACTACTTGAGGCCCAACATCAAACATGGCGAGTTCACTGAACACGAAGACAGGGTTATCTGTAGCATGTATGCAAGTATAGGAAGCAGGTAAATATCTGTCCTTTTTCTTTTGTGCTTTCCCAAACTGCTCCAAAAGATAAAAGTTACAAGGATCTTAATGTGTAGAAAAGAATTATATATGTGTGTGCTATTAGTCCAGAATTAAAGATCACTACTACTACTGATAAGGCCTTACTAACTGAAGTGTGAACATTGCATGATCTCCCTTCCCTCTCCGAGAAAGTAATATGGTATCAAGAAAAAGAAGTCATACATATATGCTTCATATGTCCTTAGCTTGATATATACATTTCAGGTGGTCGATCATCGCATCTCAGCTCCCGGGCCGGACCGACAACGATATCAAGAACTACTGGAACACCAAGCTGAAGAAGAAGCTCCTGGGGAACTCTGCCATCACCGCACCACCTCACCGTGCTCCGCGGCAGCACCACCGGCCCCTCAATCTCATGCTCCAGCCCTCCTTATCTCAACCCACCTACAGTGGCTTCTTCCCCGATGCCGGCTCCCTCCACGACTCCATCATGCCAGCATTAACACTACCACCACCCCAGGATTTCATGCTAGGCTCCACCCTTGCGATTCCAAATGCCTCTTCACTAGTGCACACGCACGGAGCGACACAACAGCAGCTTCACCATCATCACGTGGTGAAGGAGGAGAGCGGTAGCATGATCGTGTTTGGCAGTGACCAGCAGAGCTGCAGCTCCTCAGACGGCGGCGCACACAGCCGATCGCAGTTCAGCCATGGCAAGGAGCTGAGCTTCGACGGCTATTACGGTTACAACAGTGTCAGCATCGAGCATGACCATAGCAGGTTGCTCCAGCCTCAAGAACATCACCAGTCGCAGGTACCAGTGGAGTACAACTACGACGAGATCAAGCAGCTGCTTATGAGCTCAAGTTTGCCCGGCGGTGGCGGTGGTCAAGTCCATGACGGCGCCATGGAAGGGTTCGGCTCATCACAAGGGAAGGTGACGATGATGTAAATTGGTTGAGGCAAAGAAGGAAAAGGTGAATTGATTGATCAATGCGTGTGTGCGTGCGTGTTTAATTTTACTGCTGTAATTTCTTTTTTCTATACCTACTTGAGTGTGTATCCTCTGTCATGGTCGCATACACGTGCCAGTAGACAGTCTGTGTATGCATCGGTGACATGGGACCGAGATGCTCGATCTCCCTGCTACTGTTGTACTTGTCTCTCTTTTTCTCGCCAGAGGTATAGTCTCATGATTTACTGTGGGAAACTAGACTGTGAGTTTTAACTTGTACTTCGCTCTCTTTGCTGGATTGTTCGTATCTCGATGTGATGTGCCTGGCTGGGCACATAGATTTGTTGCTGCTGTGCAGAGGACGGCCAAAAGTGCATGTGAGGACCAACACATGCAGATCGATCGAGTTGTAGCGAGACGTCGTGCATGGAAGCAAGCATGATTAGCGTGGCGTTGCACATGCGATACGATGGATAATAAGGCTGTAGGCGTGCCGCAAGAAACGTGTCCTGTCCGGCAGACAGAGGTTTATTTGTTTAGCAGTCGCGATGCAAAGATTCGGCGAGAGATCGATCGATCCATCGGAGAGAGGAATAGATTCCCGGGCTTTGTTTAGTGCGTCGTGGACAGACATTTTGTCCAACAGTGCGAGGGATATCCGTCTCTTTGTCGTCCTTGTTGATACCGTTGTATTATCCCACCTGTGTTTGTGAATACGAGTGTTGTTTACGTGTATCTCCGACAGGAAAGGATAAGTGTTTTTTAGCGGCTCTATATATATGTATACAACTGCAGAATCTTATTACCCTAAAAATATTTATATATCCAGGTTGGAATCACAAATTAATGTGATATGGTTAGGAACGTATTTAGACTTCTAAATTAAATTTCAAAATGGTGTATATAATTTTGTGGAAATGCATTACCGTATGTATCGTCAATATTCATTGATATGCACCAAACAACATTTTCTTTTTACCGGAGGGACGGGGTACCCAGTACTTGTGTGATCTGTCTGTTTCACAGTAACCTAGCGCTTGTGATCACGATTCCAGAAAAACAAAAAGCAGCGCCAGTACAATTGTTGCAGAGTTGCAGTGAGATACTGAGCATAGTTTAATTTCCCAAAGCCGAACAAGGGGTCACTCATTGTCCGGAACACGACGAGAGACACTGCCAACTAGATTGTTCTTTAAGCCGGCACTGTCAAATCATAATTTTATATGGCTGGTTCTGTCGTGCATCATCCTCCTATTATGTGCTGCTACGGATTAGCAGTCGTGAATTGGTCAACTTGCACATTATATTAATATTCTATCTTATCTGCTTAAAGTTCTCCCGTTTGTGGTGTCGCAAAAAGTTTGGTGAGTACTGATTACGGTTTTGGTGGCTTCTGGGTACGGCCAGCTACCTATTTGTAGCTGGCAATATAACGTGGTGCCCGTCTATCTGCACACCGGTGACAGACCAGCGAAAGGATTTTGTGACCGATGGTTGTACTCCCTGGTTTCCTTTGCTCTTCTCGCTCCAGTGAGATTCTCTGATTATTGTAAGTTTAATTTGCGAATATATATTTTTATTTTGTAAGGGAATTTGGGAATATATTTCGGTGCTTCATGTCTTTTCACATGCATTTATATTCTAAAAACAACATCTAGTTTCAAAGGATAGTAATTATGCTATATAGCCTGCGTCGATGTCTGAATGCCAAAATAAGGGACAAATGGGGAAAATTCTATAATGTTTCAATTTGAAGTACCGGTGAGTTAATAATAACGAACAAATAAGCCATGATACAAACAAATCAACACATTCTGTAGCTACTGGCAGCAGTTGATGGGTGACACCAAACCGAACACTATATATAAAGCTGCACGCGGGTACAAATTAGCTAGATAATTACTTATTCATATGGATGTATGTCTAGCAAAATTCGTGAATAAAAATTAAATTAGCTAAGCCGTACGTTATTTATAATATAAAAATAAGATACAGCTGCTCAAATTTTCAACGAAAATATAATAAGAGATGTCCATGGGCCGAGTATCTACTAATAATTCTTTATCATGACCTAATACTATTGGTCACTTATGTTCATTCCTTAGATCAAATATATAATCTTACGCATTTATACCTAATTGTAAGAAGTAGAATGAAGTTATGAGCACAGGCTCCTCAAGTTAAAATGTTCTGCCTAAACCACACCCTTGGCACAGAATATGTGAGAAAATACTAAATAATTTCCAAAAGGAGTGCAATATATTTTATTGTATTACTGGTCCATGTCCATCGCTGTCTCATGGGCCCTTTTTGTCAATAACTCAATATTGACTTGCATGTATATGCTGATATCACTGCTATTTTGCTGTGTAAGAGCCCGTTAGATAAAATAAGAGTCATGACATACAAAAGGTTTTCACGGATCACAACATTGTACAATACATCAAAAACTTTTCTAACCACAGCTATTACGCAAAAGGAAAGTCATGGGATTATCTCGTAACAGACCAGGAACTATTGCATACAGAGCATTAGAATATAACAAAAACACACAATAGTCATGGGAGAGACAACACAGTAGAGACGCCACGACCTATCTGACTTGACTCACATCTTAGCCCACCACACCCACAAACCATATAAAAGCACCCAACTCTCTCTCTCTCTCTCTCTCGGCACGTCCTCCTCCCGGGCAACACCCTCCTCCGGCCATCCCCGGCGTCCCCTTTACCTGGCCATCCCTGGCCCTCCCCGGCGACCCCCTCCTCTAGCCATCCTCGGCCTCCCCGGTGACCGCCTCCGGACGGCGACGGTGGTGCGCGGGAGTTAGATCCTCCGAGTCCCTGTCCTCCACGCGACGGAGGGTAGCACACAGGGGCAGGTCCAGCCGGCACGGATTTGGTGGCGGTGGCCGAATCTCTTCGTCTCCGGCGGCTTCTTCCTTGACCGTGGTAGAGCGATGACCGACGGTCTCGGGGTGGCGGCAGGACGACGGGTGGCCGATGCGGTCAACGATGCTCGGGCTCTCGTGGGCACATTTTTTTTGTTTTTTAGTTTGTTTTTTAGCCATGGTTCATCTTCCCGACATCTCTATAGGATTTTATTTTTAGCCTCGGGAGCATAGCCACGGTTCCCATACCCGTGGCTATAAGCCCTCCGAACCGTGGCTATAGTGACCAATTGTGCTAGTGAAGATAGCCATAATATTGGCTATATGTGATGAAGATTCAATAGATAATGTATGACTTTGCCACCTTTATTTGTATTACGAGAGACATGAATTTGGTTGAGCAATTACATCAAACATTTTGACTATGAAGGACATGAATCATCTTTTCAGAGATTTGGTAGTGGTGAGCTCATTCTCTCATAGACAAAAGAAGATAACGAATTTACATCGGAAATACGTTGGATAATATATGTAAAATTTTATATTAGCTTAATAAACATGTGAATGTTTCTTTTCAAAATACTGAAAATCAGTATACACATTTTTGTGACTCGTTCAGAAGCACATATATTTGCACTTGTATTTGTTAATTATAGATAAAATTGCGTGGAAATTAAATTTATACAATAGTATTATTAAAATTATGGATTTCATCATTATTGTAGGAATTTGGCGGACTAAGTGTTGGGAATATACAATGAAGTCCACTGTCAAGTTACAGTATTGGATTTCCCAGGTTTATAAATTATTAAGCAAACTGATTGGCATTTCCAACATGTCAAGATCATGTGTTGACTTATATATCAATGCAAGACTATATGCCAATCGTTAAACATCTTAAATGGGCCCATCCATGCATTGTGCATACCTTTGTCTTTGGTTAGCATAGCTTGGGTCGAGGTTAAATGTTCATGGTCTCTCAAAAGTTTGTTACGGAATCCACCTAATCCCATTTACATTTGGTGAGATGTTGCTATCATATTGCTACCATCACATTGAATAGGACCTAAATATTGCTGAGACCGTACATACAGGTCAGCATGGCAATGGAAGTGTTTCTGTTTTTTTTTAAGAAAACGGAAGTGTCTAATCTGGACGTGTCGACACGCCAAAGAATTTGTGTTCAGTTTCTTATCGATTACTCTTTCTTTCGTTAGCATCTAATGGTCATACGTTAGCAAAAATAATTACTTTTCTTAATTAAGATAAATTGTTAAAACAACAATGGCAAGTGTATTCATGTATCATGAGCATTAACATACTCAATTTATGTCGAGATAAAACAGCGAGGAAGCAAAGCCACATCAATAGAATCAAGAGAAGACCTTCAACAAAATAGCTAGTTGCAAAAGACCGTCTAACGAACAGAGATGTGACATGAGTAGCAGCTTTCTGTGTAATGACCTGGGCTTCAAGAAACAACTTTTTTATTACGAACTATACAAAAATTCAAATCTGCGAGTAAAAATATCCATCGCATATGTACCAGCACGGTGAAAAAACATGTTTATGGTTGGATGAGCTTTGGAAATTAGTGACCTCAATATTTTACTATTTTCTCTTTGGGGAAACTGGATCCCTGAGTTTAAGCATCAAGACCTGTTGCCTTGTATTCATATATGGAGGTTGTTCACCTAAGCCTTAGTGTTCCTATTTTTCCTTCATAATCATTTTGGTAAGTTAATCGCTGACTTGGTGAAATAGTCAACATCCTTTTGGCTTACATGACAAGCCCATGGCTCCTAAATTTGTGGCTTCTGTTGAATTTCAAAGAACATGCAATAATCGAGGAGATCCTACTGGTAATATTCCAATATATTCTCATATTCAGTTTGGTGAGTTTTATATTAATGACAAATATCAGGAGAGGGAGGACAAAATATTTTCTACAGCACATGTTGTTGGGGGCTCGTACTAATCCCCACTTCGCGGGAGGGATCAGAGCTTCCTCTCACCTTACTAACCCTGTTTTAGCAATGCACAGGGAACGAAGTGAGGCATGCACGAAGTGACAACTCCATGACACGAAGAGGCCCGAAGTGAGCCAAGATGTGACGATGCCAAGGGTCTCTGCGGTGCGTGCTGGAGTGTGACAGACCCGCCTCACGAAGAGGCGTTTCCGTCTCCAGGATCATTATGGGTGGCATCACGCGCTGTGATGCCCGATATTACAACATACAAACATAAGCATAACACAATGAATATAAGTACAAGTCTCTTACATTCATCCCAGTATATTAGTACATCGGAGTCTCATGAGCATCGGAAGGTAATAAGTTTGGAAATAACTAAACAGCGGAAGCATTAAGGTACAATCGCTCTCTCGGCGATACATCACGGGCATCCGACAGAGACAGATGTTCTTGCCCTAGAACACCTTACCGGCACATCATCAACACTACTCCTTTGGACCGCACCACTCCCAAGTGTAGTGGCCGTCATCCGGAGTCCGATCCTGCCGGACGTTATCTCCGACGTCAAAGTCCTGTCCGACGGGGTCCTATGAAAACCACATAAAGCAAAGCCCCGAGCAACTAGAGCTCAGCAAGACCGACCCGTCAAAGTGGCCATCTACAGCCGACTCCTAGTCATGCAAAGGCCAGGGGTAGGATAAAATTAAGCACTAAGCTGGCCTACAAGTGAATCCTTACTTTTAACTTCTAGCGAGTTTAATTAAGTTGCAAGAAAGAAATAAATTTAATTTGCACTAAGCTACTGCATTACATGTTTCCAAACAAGTAATTAAGCAATACAACAAATTGATCATAATCATCATCATTTTTCTCTTCTTACTACGTTCCGGCGCAGGGACAAATGATACTCGTTACTCGTGAGGGGCAGCGATTCGAATCGATTTATATCCTACATGAGAAACCTGATTGCACGTCACATACGCGCTTCCCGTAAGCCGCATGAGACAACCTTTCCCATCCGGCACCGTAGTGTTAGTCGGGCCTAGCTCCCCCGAGAAGGGTCCCCCACGCGATGCCGTCCCGGACATCATCCGTGAGTAGAGTGCTCCCTTCTCTCCTCCCAAATTCCTGCCAAGTAACCAAGGGAGTAGGGTATCTCTCTAACATACAGCAACCATCGGTACGTCGGTTTAATGGGCCCATTAACTCCAGCATGCAAACAAGTACGTTCAAACTTAATCCACATGGGCCGGACACGACGCGGTCCTTGTGTGCACATACGGGGCTACAACCTTGAAGACTCTTTCAGTCCTTCACTTTCCACCTAAGTTGCCCGTCCGGCCTCCAATTTTCCATTCTCATCTTGATACTCAAGCATCGTGTCCAAAAGGTGATTGTCCTATCTACGAGTGGTCTCCGTACCACTCGACGGATCATCGCCCTATTTAAGCAAGCATCTAGCGTAGGGTGATCGAAACATGGACATCAGGATCCTACTGCATGCTAGGGTTTTCATCACAACTCCTGTAGACCTAATGCACAATACAGACCTATAAGCACGGTGATGAAATTAAAATACAATAACCTATTCTTGAATCTCCTAAAAAGAAATTAACCTAAATAATTTTCCTCTGATTATGCCAAAGTGAATGCACCATACAATAGTACATGTTTCAAGGATTCCAACAAAATTTAGTTTGCAATTTTTCGAGGTCTAGAACTCTAGATATGAATTTTCTAAGTTTAAATGGAATTCGACCCTATTTACAAAAATGCCATCCGGAATTTAAACATTTAAATCCGCGCTATGTGCCACACCGAGGACCACAGGGTTCCGGATCCGCGTGTGGCTGTGGCCACACGGGATCCCGGGCCGTGTGGCCCGCCCCGTGGCCTCGCCGGCGCATGACCGGGAGGCGGCGGCGCGGCGGCCCGAGCGGCGCCGGAGGCTTGCGGTCCAAGGCGAGGGGTCCCCCGGACGCGGCACGGTGCGAGGAGTCTAATGGCGGGGTCGGGTTGACGGGGACCTCACCGGAGAGGCGGCACGACGAGCGGTGGCGGTGCAGGGTGGTCCGGCGGGGGTGTTCGTCGCGGGGAGGCACGGAAGGAGGAACGGCTTGGCCGTGAAGCTTCACCGGAGCACGGGCTTCACCGTCATGGCCGTGGTTGAGGATGAGCACGACCGGAAAGGGGTCGTCGGCGTGGAGGTGGCGGCGGCCGGAGTTCCGCGGCCGGGGAAACAAGATTTTCGGCGACCTCGCGGGACAAAGGAGAAGGGTTAGGGTTTGGGAAGTTGCTCCATCAAGGTGCGCACGCACCGGCGGAAGAATGGGAGGGAGAGGCTCACCGGAGAGGCGGAATTTGGTCGCGGCGTCCACGGCGGCCGGAGTGGGGCTCGTCGGGGATTACTTCGAAATTGGGTCGATTTAGTACACCATTTTTGGGGGTTTTCGGTCGTGGAGCAAGGCAGGGGTGTGGTGGTGCTCGTGGCGTGCTCGGCCCGAGCTGCGGTGGCCGGAGACGGTGGGGCGACATACTTGTGTTGACCATACTTGGCTGAGATTTTTCTTTTGACATGCCCTACAACATATATTTTTGGTTGACCATACTTGTGTTGTAGAAATTTGAGCTGTAGTTCAAACCAAAGTGTATTTGAATTTATTCGCTACCCAAAACACTTTGCATGTCAATGAATTTTCTTGGGTGGGCTAATCCAGATCCCGAGGTTAGTTTTAAAATTACTAACTTACAAAAATAGGACATGGAGTGTCACAGCCCTCTCCCTTAAGGAAATCTCGTCCCGAGATTAAGATTAAGCAAGGAGGAGGTGATTGGCGTACCTGTAGGGCCGGAGCGGAAACTTCGGGTAGTGAGTGCGAAGAAAATCTTCGGACTCCCACGTAGCCTCCCTTGCGGAGTGGTGACTCTACTCGAACCTTGAAAAACTTCCGAGTGCCGTGCCGGGTAACTCTTTCCTTCGTATCGACAATCTTGATTGGCCGCTCGGAGTAGGTCAAATCGGGTTGCAAGGGTACCACTTCGTCTAGCACTCGGTCAACCGGTGCCTTGAGACACTTCTTCAGCTGCGAGACATGGAACACGTCATGCACACCGACGAGAGTGTCCGGCAGCTCAAGCTTGTAAGCAACCACACCACATCCGGCCACAATGGGGTAGGGTCCGATGTAGCGGGGTGAGAGCTTGCCTCTCACGCCAAATCTCTATACACCCTTGGTCGGTGAGACTCGAAGGTAGACAAGGTCACCCACTTTGAATTCAAGTGGTCGGCGCCTTCTATCCGCATAGCTCTTTTGTCCGGATTTCGCTGCCTTGAGGTTTGCTTGGATTTCCAATACTCGTTCCTCGCCTTGTTGCACAAGTTCTGGCCCAAAGATGGTTCTCTCTCCGGACTCGGACCAGCTGAGCGGAGTACGGCATCGGCGACCATAGAGAGCCTCAAATGGTGCCATCTTAATGCTCTCTTGATAGCTATTGTTGTAAGCAAACTCTGCCGGGGGTAAGCATTCATCCCATTTCTTGTCATGATCCCGAACATACGCTCTCAACATGTCTTCCAATATCTAATTTACCCTCTCTCGTTTGACCGTCGATCCGTGGGTGGTAAGCGGGGCTTCGGATCAATTTCATTCCTAAGGACGCATGAAGTTGCTCCCGTAAACGTCCCACAAACCGTGTTCCTCGATCGAAACGATCGTCCTCGGCACACCATGCAAACACGGAATCCGCTCGATGTATAACCGAGCATACTTCCGAGTCGTGAACCGAGTGCTCACGGGTATGAAATGGGCCACTTTGGTCAAGCGGTCCACGATCACCCAAATAGAGTCGAATTTCGGGATCTGTGGAGGGCAAGCCAACGATGAAGTCCATGCTAATATCATCCCATTTCCATGCTAGAACACCGAGTGGCTGCGGTGGTCCGGCGGGTCTCAAATGGTCGGCCTTGACCCGTCGGCAAGTGTCACACTCGGCGACGTAGCGAGCAATTTCCCTTTTCATCCTTGTCCACCAGTACCTTGTCCTAAGATCATGGTACATCTTACTCCTACCGGGATGCATAGCATATTTGGCTAGGTGAGCCTCATCCAAGTATCTTCTTACGTAGGTCGGGAACTTTCGGCACCACAATGCGATCCTTGAACCAAACGACTCCCGCATCATCCTCACGGAAACATGCCACTTGCCTATCTCCCTCTTTTATCCTCCTCCCGAGGTGAGCAATGCAAGTATCCGCTTTCGCGCTTCCACCACTTCATCTCGCAAGGTGGGTATCGGTGCCAAGTTGTAGAGCGATCCGTGGGGTACAACTTGGATGTAGTGCCCATCCTTGACTCGATTGAGTGGCTTGAAGGAGGTTGCAATGTGCTTTCCTGCTAAGTGCGTCCGCATCGACATTAGCCTTCCCAGGGTGGTAGTGCACTTCCAACTCATAGTCCTTGATCAATTCCAACCAACGGCGCCGCCTCATGTTCGGATCATCCTGAGTGAAAATGTACTTCAAGCTCTTGTGATCGGTGTAGATGCGAATGAGATTGACCAACAAATAATGTCTCCACACCTTCGGAGCGAGTACCACCGCTGCTAACTCAAAAACTTGAGTAGGATAATTTTGCTCGTGCTTCTCGAGCTGCCCGGAAGTGTAAGCAACAACTCGGCCCTCCTGTATGAGAACTCCACCGAAACCTTTGCCCGATGCGTTACGTGAAAACATCAAAGGGCTTTGTCGGTGTTCGAACCACCGGCCGTTGAATTTGTCTCGGGGATCGCGCGTTTTAGGCCGGATGGTGCACAAGGGAAGACACGAAGAGTTTAGGCTGGTTCGGGAAAACTCCCTACGTCCAGGGGGGGGGATCACGGCGTCGTGTTCCTTGCGCCAAGATGGAAAGGTCAGTGAGGGGGAGAGGAGCGTGCTCCAAGTCCCGTGCGTGTGTATGTCCGTTGTCTGCTTTTGTCCCTACTGTCCCCCTTTTTTGGAGAGGGTTCGCACCCCTTTATAGTCACAAGGGTGGAACCAAAGTTACAAGGGAGAGAGAGAAAAAAGGGTTGATCGAGCTTCGGTGTCGTCCCATCGGTCTTCCCATCGTTTGTTCCGGCAGGGTTGATCGGGCGGTTGCGTCGTTCTCGTAGCGGCGTGTACCTCAATGGAGTGTTCCGCAATTGGAGGAGCTGCAGGTGGTGCTGTTCATAGAGTGGTTGGATTTGGACAATCCATACCCGTCCTTTTCGTCGAACGTAATGATGGTTCGGATAGGTTTGAGGTACGGGTGTAGTTCTCTTCGTGACTCGAGCTCGCAGAGGAAGGTCGTGCGGGACGGAGTGTAGCTCGAGCTCGACCTTGAGCTATACCTATTCGATGGACGTGACGGGGGTCGTACGTCCGTACGTCGCTGGGCAACGGTTTCTCCCGGAGCTCGCGGTCCACGCCAACTCCCGCCAAGCAACGAGAACGGGACGTCCCGTCGGCGTGCCCCGACAGGAGCAGGTGGCGGCGGGAGGGATGGGCTCCGGCCTCCCTCCAATGATTTCCGAGCCTCGCCCACGTGGACGCCCGGGCAGTTGGGAGTTAATGCGGTCGGTGGTCGAGTCATGAGGTCGAGTGTGAGGGTCGAGCGACCAAGGTCGTGCGGGACGGAACCCCTCGACCAAGGCATCATGGTCGTGCGAGGCCGACGTCCTTGAGTAAGGCGCCAGGGTCATTTCCTGGCTGGCCCGTATGGACGCGGGCCGGCCTCTCGGTGACGACGTGGCCGTATTAACCCTCTCGCTAGGTGGGTCCGGACGCTGCCACGTGGCAGCGTTAATCTTTTCCCCGACGAGTAGCCCCCGAGCCCTCGGGTGAGTCGAGGACTCGCCCGGGGATCTTTCCAGGAGGTGGGGGTCGACTCCCGGTGTCCCTCGTTTAGAGTGTCCTTTCCGCCGGATGCGCGCGAGCGCGTCCGGTGGATGGTAGCCTCGAGCCGGGGGATAAGTCGTGGACTTATACCCTGGCCGGGTCGTTAGCCGGAATGCGGTCCCATCGTTGGACCTCGCGTTTGCGATGCCGGACTCCCGAGCCCTCCGCATGGTGCGGACGGCCGATCGAGAGGTGGTTCGTCTTAGTCGTTTTCCCCGTCCGCGTCGTGTTCGTGCGACGGAGGGTAGAGCAGATCCGCGATTCGCCCGGAAGGGCCGACACGCGGGGCTCGGTGAGCTCGGTAACGGGAAAAGCTCGAGTGAAGTTGCGGTTTCTCGTCGGAGAGATTACGTCGGGCTCGCTAGGGGACAACTTCATTAATCCGTGCGGTCGCCCTCGATTGGGACCCAAAACCGTTCGCTAGGTTTCGGGGCTCGATGCCTCTCTACGATGAGACTCCCCTTAGTCGAGGTCGACCGGGACTCGAACGTGTTAGTCGACGCCCGTTGTGCTCGCGCGCATGGGTCACGGCCGCTAGGTGGACCCATCGACGTCACTCCCCGGCTCGGGACATGTTGCTCGAGGCGGCCGTCGAACCCTTTCGCTTGGGCCAGCCTTCGAACCTCGGCCGGGTGGGGCCGTCGAGACGGTTTTCAGCCTCTTATCCCCGCTTACCTTCGAGGTCGCGCCTCGGTCGGTCGAGTTCCGAGGTCGAGCGTTTGACCTTGAAGGAAGCCGGTGGGAGGTCGAACCGCCCCCTCGGGGCATGTGCCCTTCCCGTCTTCGCCCGCAGGTGAGGGAATACAAAAGGACAAAAAGTACGGAAGAGAGCGTGGGATTTTCACCGTCTCGGCTTCCATGGTTCGGAGATCGAGGCGTGTCCTTATCCGTTGGCGGCGTGTAGTGGTGGGCCCGCGTAGTGCGGGGTCGGTTTCTTCGTGGTACTGGTGGGACCCGCGCAGTTAGTACGAGCTGCCGGGCCGCATACCCGCAGGTGACGGCATGAGAATCGGGGTGCGAGGGTTTAAGAGATTTTACCGGAGTAGTGGCGATCGTGGGGCCCGCCACGGAGTTGAAGGGTCGCGGCCATCCGATGCCGCCCCTATTTATGCCGTCGCACGCCGGGTCCCTTGGCTCCCACGCGCCATTGCCTTCCCCGTATTCGTCTTCGTTGCCCTAGCCTTCGCTTTCTTTGCCCTAGCCTTCGCCTTCGGAGCTCCCTAGCCATGTTGACTGGACCCGCTCCACGACGACGAGGGCCGAGCTCGACCGCCCGGTGGCGCAAGGCCTGCTGCGTGACCGCGGTCTCGACCGATGGTGGAGGCTTCCCGGCAATGAGTCTCACCCCGAGCCTCCCCGGGGTTACGTGGTCTCGTTTTTTCACTTCCACGAGCACGGCCCGGGGACGCCGGGGAACGATTTTCTGCGGGCGATGATGTTCCGTAACAGGCTGGAGCTCCAGCATCCGAACCCCAACGGGATCCAGCAGCTGAGCACCTTCGTCGCTCTCTGCGAGGGTTTCCTGGGGATGGCGCCCGACCTCGGCCTCCGGCGGCACTACTTCCGCATCAACCTCCACCGGAGGAGGAATTCCGGAGGCGAGGACGTTCCCGCGCATGTCGGCCGTGCGGGGATCGTGATGAAGAGGGACCGGGGTAGGGACTACATCACGGTGACCACCCCTTCGTCAAACCAGGGGTGGCACTCGAAGTGGTTCTACCTTCGGCAGGATCCGGGGCACCCGTTCTCGGCCTTCGAGGATCGGGTCTTCGAGGGGGTCCCGGAGGAATGGAAGTGGGGCTGTCCCCGCGCTAGCGCTCGGAAGATTAACCTGGTGGTCGAGGCGATCCGGCATCTATCCCGGTTCGGGGTTGAGGGGACGGTGGTGGTAGGCTCCTACCACAAGCACAGGTTTGCGCCCTTGATGCGGCGCACGATGCCGATGCACCGGGTGTCGAGCAACGACCGCGTTGTCCCGGACACCGTAATGGCGGTGTAGGAGCTCGACGACGGCACCTGTCGCGCTGCGCGTCCGGAGCGCGCCGGGAACCACCGCGCGCGCGTGGCCCGTCCTGGGGGCCCCTAAGATGAAGCCGCATCCCGAGGCCCTCGACGTGGTAAGTCGGTTCGACCTTCATCGTCTTGCGGTGCATTCGAGTTTCTGCCTAAGTTCGTTCACTAACCTGCTCTTTTTCTTGCAATCCGCCCGGGTCCCGCTTAATCGGTGCACCCGGCTCCGCCTTCCCGAGGAGGCAGCCGAGCGCGAGGCCAACCGCCTCCATGCCGCCGAGCTGCAGGCCGAGAGGAAGGCCACGAGGGACGCGGCCGTAAGGCTGCGGTTGGAGAAGACGACGCGAGACGTCGAGCGCCGGAGGAAGAGGGAGGCCTACGGGCCGCGGGGCCGAACCCCGACACGGCATCCACCGCCTCGACCCCCGAGCCGACGGACTCCGAGGACGACGGCGGAGCCAGCCGAGCACGAGAGCGACGGGGAAACCCCGTTCGTCCGCTCCCGCCGAGCCGTCACCTCGAGCCTCGAGTCCTCGGCTCCCTCGACCTCGACCTTCGCCGCCGGCCCCTCGAGTCGGCCCGCTCCTCACGGGGGTGAGTCGAGCTCTAGGGCCGGCGAGGGGTCTCTTGCGGAAGGGAGCGGGACTACCCCGGACCCCTTTTTGGGGTAGATGTGGTCGACCTTACGGTAGATCCCTCCGTTGGTGCGAGGCAGGCAGCGGAGATGACCGCCGTGCTAGTCGAAAGCGATACGGATCTCAACCGCGCGCCCGCGGCGCCCGGGGATGGGGTGGCGGAGGGCGTAGATCCGCGAGGTCCTCCTCCCACCGCCCCCGCGGACGTGGTGCCCGCGCAAGGCTCCGGCGCGGAGACGCTGCAAGCCCAAGAAGTTGGCGGGGTCGCCCGAAGCCGGCGTAGGGCGGCGCGGAAGACCGACGCGCGGACGCGTGCGTCGATGTCTCTAAACCTGCCGAGACCGGCGAGACGGTCTCTCGGCATGCGGACGCGCGTGTCGATATCTTTGAACCGGCTGCGACCGACGCGGGGGGCGCCGTGGAGCCCTCCCCAACCGTCGAGGTTCCTACGGAACCCGCCGAGAGGCCATTGCGCCCGGCGGTCGACCCGCTCGGTGGCCGCCGGCAATCGTGTCCGTAAGGATGAGCCCGACGAGAGCGCTCCCGCGCCCAAGCGGACGGTGCCACCACGAAGGAGGGCCCCGCCCACGACCTTACGCAAGTCATTGACGTCCTCGGTGGCGCAGGTCGCTAGGTCGAGGAGGGCGGGCGTCGAGGAGGAGGCGACCGCCATGGTAATCTGCGACGGGGGTGCGTCGGCAGAGCCCGGCCCGCGCCCCGAGCAGCCTCCGGACCGCAGGCTGTCGAACTTCGTGGCCGTGCTCGCGCCGGCCGTGCGGGCGTTCTTGGCCCGGCTCGAGTCGGAGGCGGGGGAGTTGATGCGGGCGGCCGGCGAGGCTCGCGCCGGTTTGGACGGAGCGCTCGCACGGGAGGAGGCTCTTCGGGCAGCGAAGGAGGCGGCGGAGCTCGTGGCTGCGGATGCGCGCCGCACGAGGGAGGAGGCACTCGCGGCTTTGGCGAAGGCCGAAGAGGCCGCCTCGGAAGCGGAGAAGGTCAAGGCGGCGCTTCAAACGGAGCGTGAGCCGAGGCGTGAAGGCCGAGGCCGCAGCGGAGGCCTCCCACCGGACCGCGTCCGGGTATCTTCGCGAGCTCCGGGAGCGGCGGGCCGAGAAGGAGGGTAGTGTTCCAAGCCTTTCCTCCTTGATCTTAATCGAGTCCCTTAGTCGTTTCCTCGATTACTCGGGCCCGGGTTTCGAAGCTCGGTTTTCCTTGCGGGGCTGGAGCGGTGGTTGGCCACGGCGGAGGCATCGCGGAGGGAGCTCGATGCTGCCCTGGGCCGTGCTTTTGCCGACGTCGAGGTCGAGCGGAACATCGAAGCCACTCGTCGGAGCAGATTGGCGCGGTGGTTCGAGGAGCCGGGCGCTCCACCGTGCGCGCGACCTTTACGGTGCTCGGCATCCCACTACGAAGATCTTGACTTCGGGGCCGTCGGCACGGGACTTGTCCCCGGCTTCGCCGGCGCCGAGCTGGAGTTGCCGAAGACCGAGACGCGTGCATACGCCAACTCTCTGGCTGCAAAGCTTGAGGAGGAGCCCCTCCCCGAGGCATAGAAAGTTTAGGGGATTAGCTTTTCGTTTTTTGTTTTGCTAAGAACAAAGGGGCACGGTCCCCGCTTGTAAATAACTTCGAGTTTAAACTAAATCGTTTTGCGCTCGACCCTTCGGGGTCTTGCTCTTTGTCAAGTAACTTTAAGTTCGACTTGAATATATTTTGGCCTTTTTATCTTATCTCGTTGATTTACAAAGCTTGAGCCGCCGAGCCTCGTTGAACTTAGTCGTATTTGGTGAGCGTTCGCTAGGGCGCCGGGGCGCTCGAGCTTCAGCCTTCCGACCAATTTAGACCGTGAGTTCGTTTGCTCGCGCTTACTTTGGTCGTCAACGAGATTTGAATTCGAGGCCAAGCGAAACTTAGCAAATTTGTTCACGAAAAAAGAGCTAAGTGTAGGCGATTTTTGTTTTTGAAGAATCGTGGTTTCGCCCGCCTTCTAGCCCCCGAGTGAGGCTCGACCTCGCAGTGGAGGTCGAGGGTCACCGTACTTAGTGGGCGATCGCTTAAAGAGCAATGGAACAAACGCGAGTTTAGGGATAGAACTTACGTAATCTGCGCAATGTTCCGGGCGTTGGTTAACTCGACCTTCCGTCGTCTTGAGCTTGTAGGAGCCGAGTCCGACGACGCGTGCAACGATGTAAGGTCCCTCCCAAGGAGGGGATAGCTTGTGATGATCCCTGTTACTCTGCACTCTACACAACACCATGTCTCCGACGTTGAAGCCTCGACTCTTGACGTTGCGATCGTGGTACCGTCGGAGCGCTTGTTGGTACTTGGCGGAATGCAAGAGCGCAGCATCGCGTGCTTCATCGAGCTGATCCGCTGCATCTTCGAGGGCCGTTTGGTTCCCTTGCTCGTTGAAGGCGCGAACCCTTGGAGCGCCATAGTCGAGGTCGGTTGGGAGGATCGCTTCGAACCGTAGACCATAAAGAACGGCGTATAGCCGGTTGCTCGACTTGGGGTCGTTCGAAAGCTCCAAAGGACAGCCGGTAGTTCGGCTGCCCATTGATCGCTGAAACATTTCAGAGCGATCATAAATGCGCGGCTTGAGTCCTTGTAGGATCATGCCGTTCGCCCGCTCGACCTGTCGATTGGTCTCGGGGTGAGCCACGGCCGCCCAATCCACTCGAATGTGGTAGTCGTCGCAGAACGCAAGGAACTTCTTCCCCGTAAACCGTGTGCCATTGTCCATGATTATCAAGTTGGGAATGCCAAAACGATGGACAATGTCGAGGAAGAACTCGACCGCCTCTTCGGAGCGGATCTTGCCGATGGCTCGAGCCTCGATCCACTTCGTGAACTTGTCGACCGAGACGAGTAAGTGGGTGAAGCCCCGGGCGCTTTTTTAAAGGGCCGACCAAGTCCAAACCCCGGACCGCAAAGGGCCAAGTAACGGGTATAGTTTGGAGGGCTTGAGCGGGTTAGTGCGTCTGTCGGGCAAAGTACCGGCAACCCTTACATTGGTGGACGATGCGGGTCGCATCCGCCACGGCGGTTGGCCAATAGAAGCCTTGTCGAAAGGCGTTGCCCACGAGGGTCCGTGGCGCGGCGTGGTGGCCGCAGAGGCCCGCATGTATGTCGTCGAGGAGTCGTGCACCTTCCTCGATCGGGATGCATCGCTGCAGGATCCTCGACACGCTGCATTTGTAAAGCTCGCCGTCGACCAAGACGAATGACTTAGAGCGCCCGTGGAGACGCCTCGCCTCGGTCCGGTCGGCGGGGAGTTTGCCGTGGAGGAGGTACTCGATGTACGGCGTCCTCCAATCGGGTGGTTGCGGCGCGTCGATCTCCATAACCTCCCCGCCCGCCGGCGGAGGTCTAGCCTCCGAGGCCTCGTTTTGATTCAGGTGTTCTTCCGAGTCGGGCCGGCGCCGGGCAGCCCCGAGCCCACCTCGACGGATTCTTCCTCATTATCGGGGAGAGGTCGCACCGACGGCTGGAGCTGGTCGTGGGCGAAGACGCTCGTCGGGACCGGTTCCCGACTAGACGCCATTTTGGCGAGCGAGTCCGCCGCATCGTTGAGCCGTCGGGGGATGTGCTTGAGCTCGAGCCCATCGAACTTCTCCTCGAGCCTCCACACCTCTTGGTGATAGATCATCAACGTGTCATTTCGACGGCTCGACTCTTTCATGACTTGGTCGACGACGAGTTGAGAGTCCCCGCGGACCTCGAGTCGTCGGATCCGGAGCTCAATGGAGATCTTAAGGCCATTGACCAAGGCTTCGTACTCGGCCACATTATTTGAAGCTGAAAAATGTAACCGAATAGCGTACCTCATGTGTACTCCCGGGGAGAGACGAAGACGAGTCCAGCGCTCGCTCCTTGACGCATCGACGACCCGTCGACGTACATGACCCAATACTCTTGGTCCACCGGCGCCGGCGGTAGCCGGGTCTCCGTCCACTCCGCGATGAAGTCGACTAGCGCTCGGGACTTTATCGCCGTTTGGGGCGTGTAGGTGATGTCGTGCCCCATCGGCTCAAGAGCCCACTTGGCAACTTTGCTCGCAGCTCTCCTGTTCCCGATGATGTCGCGCGAGAGGGAAGGAACTCACCACGGTTGTCGAGTGCGAGTCGAAATAGTGGCGCAGCTTGCGTCCGGCGACCATCACGGCGTAGAGGATCTTGAGGACTTGTAGGTACCGAGTCTTCGAGTCGGAGAGTACCTCGCCGACATAGTAGACGGGGCGCTGCATTTTGAGCGCGTGACCCTCTTCCTCCCGCTCGACTACGATGGCCGCGCCGACGACCCGGGTGGTTGCCGCGACGTAAAGCAGGAGTCGCTCCCCCGGGAGTGGAGGAGTCAAGACCGGTGGGTTGGCTAGGATGCGCTTTATGTCGTCGAGCGCAATCCGCACCTCCCGCATCCACTCGAAGCGTTCGGACTTCTTGAGGAGCTTGTAGAGCGGCAGTGCCCTTTCTCGAGTCGTGAGATGAAACGACTTAGCGCCGCCGAGCACCCCGTGAGCCGTTGCACCCCCTTGACGTTGTGGATCGGACCCATGCGCTCGATGGCGGTGATCTTCTCCAGGTTGGCCTCGATGCCACGCTCCAAAACGACGAACCCCAACAACATCCCTCGTGGGACCCCGAAGACGCATTTCTCGGGGTTGAGCTTAACGCCGTTCTCGCGTAGCTTAGCGAACACGTGCTCGAGGTCGACCACGAGTTGGTCAGCCTTTTCGGATTTGACGATGATGTCGTCCACATAGGCTTCGACAACATCTCCGATGAGGTAGTCGAAGCATTTCCGGATGAACCTCCGGTACGTGGCACCAGCGTTCTTGAGGCCAAACGACATCGTCGTGTAGCGATACGAGCCAAAGGGCGTGATGAAGGAAGTAGCGAGTTGGTCGGACTCGTCTAGCGCTATCCGATGATACCCGGAGTACGCATCTAGAAAGCAAAGGGTCTCGCACCCGGAGGTCGAGTCGACTATTTGGTTGATGCGCGGTAAAGGAAAAGGATCCTTGGGACAGGCCTTATTCAGGCTAGTATAATCAACGCACATTGTCTATTTCCCATTCTTTTTCGTACAAGAACAGGATTAGCCAACCACTCAAGATGGTACACCTCCTTGATGAACCCGGCCGCCAAAAGCTTCGCGATCTCCTCCCCGATGGCTCTGCGTTTCTCCTCGTCAAAGCGGCGTAGGCGTTGCTTCACCGGCTTGGAAACCGGCCTCATGTGCAAGGAGTGCTCGGCGACTACCCTCGGTATCCCCGGCATATCCGAGGGCTTCCACGCGAAGACGTCGGCGTTCACGCGCAGGAAGTCGGTGAGCGCGCTTTCCTATTTGGGAGAGAGGGAGGTGCCGATTCGCACCATCTTCTTCTCGTCTCCCTCGAGGTCGAGGACGACCTCCTTGGTTCCTTCCGCCGGCTCGAAAGAGGCCGCCTTGCGGCTCGACCGCGGCGGGTCTTCGACTCGCTCGCTCCCCGATGACCGCCGGCTCGGTGGTGGAGGCCAAGTGTGTCGAAGCCAGGTCGCAGCTTGTCGACGTCGCACCGGTAGGCATGCTGGTAAGACGCGCCCACGATAATGACTCCCTTCGGCCTAGGCATCTTGAGCTTCGGGTAGACGTAGTTCGGGACGGCCATGAACTTCGCGTAGCACGGCCGCCCGAGGATGGCGTGGTAGACTCCCGGGAATCCCACCACCTCGAACGTGAGGGTCTCCGTTCGGCAATTCGAAGGAGTCCCGAATGTGACGGGCAGGTCGATCTGCCCAATGGGAACGGCTTGTGTTCCCGGGACGACGCCATGGAACGGCGAACCGTTCGGGCGAATGCGCGAGCGCTCGATGCCCATGGCATCCAGGACATCGGCGTACAGGATGTTGAGGCCGCTACCCCCGTCCATCAACACCTTGGAAAGGCGTGTCTTGGCGACGATGGGGTCGACCACGAGCGGGTATCGGCCCGGCCGCGGGACTCACGCCGGATGATCGGCACGATCAAACATGATCGGGAGCTCCGACCACCCGAGGTAAGCCGGGGTAACGGGCTCCGCGGCGAAGACCTCGTGACGCTCGAGCTTGACGGAGCGTCGACCGGGACGAGCGTCGGAGCTCGCGAAGATCATCAAGCAACCCTCCGCCCGAGGGAAACCCTCCTCGTTCTCCTCGTCGGTGTCGCCCTCGACCTCGACGTTCTCCTCCTGGTCCCGCTGCAAACGCCCTTCCGCCCGTGCTGCGTGATGAACTTCTTCATCAACGAGCAGTCCCTCATCAAGTGCTTGATGGGGAACTCGTGGTTGGGGCACGGCCCGTTCCACCTCTTCTCGAAGTGGTCGGGAGGGTTCCTGTTGGGTTGCTTTGCGCCCTTCTTGTCGGTCGCGGCTACCATTTGGCCGTCGGCTGGCCGTGACTTATTCTTCTTGTTGGGCTTGGAGCTAGAAGGTCCTCCGCCGGCGTTGCCGTCGGTCCGCTTGCCCTTCCCTTTCTCGGGGAGGTCGCGGTGGAGGAGAGCTCCGACCGCCTCTTCGCCCGAGGCGTGGCTCGTGGCGATGTCGAGGAGTTCCCAAGCCGTTCGCGGGCAGCTTCGCCCCAGCTCGTGGACCGGAGCCTCGCAGTTCGTTCCGGAGAGGAAGGCCCCGATGACGTCCGCGTCAACGACAAGGGGCAGCTCGTTGCAGTGCCGGGATGCAGTGCCGGGAGGTGTCGAATGTAATCCCGGAGCGGCTCGTTCGGCTTCTGCCGACAGTTCTTCAACTCCCAGTGATGAGGACATCACTCCTTTGGATACAAATGACACTCCTCCGTTGAACATTCAAGGACCAATCACTAGAGCTCGCGCCCGACAATTAAATTTAGAGGTGAGCTCGTTCCTAAGTCTTTCCTTTCATAATTTTGAGAATAGTTTGCTACCTAATGATTTTATTATGATTAGGAATCAAGGAGAGGACCATAATATGAATGGAATAGGGCTTGGAGGCGTGGAGGACCAGCAAGAGGCACAAGTCATTGTAGAGGCCCAATCCAAGTCGACTTCGAGTCTGTTTCGGAGTCCAGGAACTGTCTGAATTAAAATGGACGCCCAGATCGCATACGAAGTCGGATTTGGACGTTCTACATATGGATGGAAAGATAATTTCATAAGCTTTCCAGTGGAACCGGTCCCACGTCAAATTTCATCCGGAGTCGCCGGGAATCATCAAAACATTAGAACGTCTAGAATCTGTTTTTGGTGCTGCGTTACCGTTTTTGGCCTTTGGGCCGTGTATCTCGTGTGAGCCCATTAGGGGAGCATCCAGGGGGTTCTTGCACGTCCCCAAGTCTTTATTAGCAGCAGCCATAACCCATGTTAGGGTTGGGTTTTGCTTAGATTATTCTGCTTAGATAGTTTCGCCGTTCATCGGTATGTGAGACCCCAACTTGTGAGTTTAATCATACATCTGCAAATTTGGTTGCATTCTTTCTTGTTCTTGCTTGTGTTCTTGATTCGCAGGCAGGGATTAGCCTTCTGGGCGAGGTCAACCGTGCAACGCCGGTTGATAACCATAGAGGACGTGGTGCTGCGATTGCGGGGTTCGAACGTGTTGTTCAGGAGCCGGATCGACGTGTGTCACATCTTCGCCAAATCAAGAGTTATCTGAACCTTTCGGAAGATCGGGACCCTAGTCCACATCAAGTGGTAATCAGAGCTTCAGGTGCACCGTCAGGTTCGCCCTACCTTTAGTTTAGTTTGTTTCTTTATTATCCTATCATCCACGAAAAAGCCAAATTTTTTTCTTAGTTTTAGGGTTCATCCTGTCCAAGCCGTGTTTAGCCTTTGCATGTTTCAATTTCAGAGTCCGTAGTGTTGAGTTTGTGTTCTAGTGATTGTTTTGTTGCTGGTTTAGTTCGTGTTCTTGTCGTCAGTTTGTGCCACCTTGAAACCCTAGCCGAATTACCTCAAGTTTTGCTTTGTCTCGAGAGTTTTTGTCACCTCCGCTGCATCCACCATAGTCCCACCCTACACTCCCACCCTTTTTCATCTCGAACTCAACACCCCACGAACAAGACCTACTCCTGTTTCCGTTGCATATATTAATCGTCTAAAAAAACAAAAAAAAATCCTACCCGATTGCAATTCCGTCCACCGAAACCCTAATTCGGAGTCCCTTCCTTCAAACAGCCATAACTTTCGCATACGGACTCGAAATTAGGCAAAAAATTTTTTGAAATTGGGTAGAAAAAAATTTCGCATCTGCTCGTCCCGGCTTCGCCGGGCAGGAAAAATCTCGAAAAAATCAAAAAAATAGTTAAGCCCACTGATCCGAGGAAAAAAGTTTGGAACCCGTCGTCGTTGCATCTTACAGAAAATCTGTAGGCCACATTCCTTCTCTGTTTGACCTGAAACTTTGTGTGGTTCCTATTTTGTTGCCTCTCAGTGGAAGAAAAATATCAAAAATAATATCAAAAAGAAAAATTTGTGATTTCTACTAGTGCTAAAAGACAAAACAGGGTTTTGGCCTGTTTTTTGTGTCTAGTTGCTGTTTCTTCCTTGCTAGTTCCCTTTTCCTTTGTTTCCTTTGTGCCTGTCATCCTTGCTTTGCCTGCACTACTGTTCTAGGATACGTGTAGACCAGCAACTAAGGACAAGTAGCTTTGGACATTTATTCAGCATTACTATCTGTTTTTGAATTGTGTTCCACTCACATATTTGGCCTTCCTAGCTCCACATACTACTTCTGGACAACACAGGTTTTGACCCTTGCAATCGTGGTACACGCCTTCTAGGTATCCTTTGCCTTGCTTGGTAAGACCCTTGTAAGAACTTGGTGAGACGTTTCCATTTGCTTTTGTGAGAGTCACCACTGTCCACCATAGTAGTAGTGTTATTAGGGATAACCTTCACTGTTTGTTCCTGTTTTGGTATTTGCTATGGCAGGAGATGCTGCAGACGCTGGTACCCCTAAAGATTTCCACGAGTGTGTTAGTCAAGGGCAGCTTCAGTCTGTTCTTGACAGGGCACGTGAGGAGATGACAGAAGCTGTTAACAAGGCCGTTACCGACGGCATCAACAAACTCAATCTCGGCAACCAGATTGAGAGGATCGATAAGCGTTTGTCCAAGATGACAGACACGGTTAATACTCTAGCGAAGTGGCGACAACGTTGATCGGCAAGCTGACAGAGGTGGAGAACCGTGTGAAGATCCATGAAGATGAGGCCGGTAGCAACGCCGGAGGAAATAGAAAAGATGACACGGTGAATGATGCCACTTTCGACGCCGATGACGCAGCTATACGAGCACAAAGGCTTCACCGGCGTCTACAACATAATACCCAAGGTATGGGTGGCCTACATCGACAACAAGGTAACAATAATCGAGTCCCCGATGATCCTTATGCTAAGATTAAGTTTACCATTCCACCTTTTTCGGGGCAATATGATGCGGAGGGTTACCTAGATTGGGAGATGACAGTAGAGCAAAAATTTAGTGGCCACCTAGTTCCCGAGCAGCATAGAGTTAGACAAGCCACTAGTGAATTTAAAGATTTTGCTATCATTTGGTGGAATTCTCTAACTGCTGATGATATTCCTGTAACTTGGACTCAACTTAAGGAAGCTATGCGTGATCGTTTTGTCCCTCCTTCTTATCATAGAGATTTACGCAAAAAACTTCAGCGCTTAGAACAAGGGGATAAATCTGTGCAGGACTATTATGGTGAGCTTCAAAAGGGTTTACAACGCTGCATGATAGTAGAGGATAATGAGAGCTCTATTGTTCGTTTTTACTCTGGTTTGAGACGTGATATACAGGACATTGTTGATTATAAGGAGTTTAACACCATCAACCAGTTGTTCCAGTTTGCTATGCTTGCAGAGAAAGAATTGCAGGGACGGGAGAAGCAACAGAGGAGCAGCAGTACAAGCAGGCCTTCTTACACCCCACGGTCGACGCCGTCTTCGGGGTTTTCTTCCCGGCCATCTCCACCAGCAAGCAAACGGCCTCCCGCGTCCGCGAGTGGTGTTATGGCAGCCCCACACGCACCTCCTACACGCCCTGCAAATTCAGGTAAAAATTCTGTGCAGGGTCCTGCTCAAAGTGCTTCATCGGTCGCCTCGACGGGACGCACTTCCAACATTCAGTGCCACCGCTGCCATGGACTGGGCCATGTGCAGAAGGATTGCCCAAGTCAGCGGGCATACGTGGCCACCGAGGATGGAGGATACATCAGCACCTCCGACATAGAAGATGATGATGAAGACGAAGTCGCCGACGACACCAACGAGGGCCATGTACTTGGTGGAGAAGACACTTCGGGTTTCATGAACATCATTGTACAGCGTGTACTTAGCACGCAAATTCAGACTTCTGAAAAGATACAGCGCCACAACTTGTTCCAGATTTTCTTCGTCATCAAGAATCGACGCGCACGTGTGATCATTGATGGAGGAAGCTGCAATAACTTGGTGAGTTCAGATCTGGTTGAGAAGCTTGGTTTGGCCAAACGACCACATCCTCATCCATACTACATTCAATGGTTAAATGACTCGGGAAAAGCTAAGGTAACACAAACTTGTCGAGTTCCTTTTTCCATTGGTGTTTATTCGGATTATGCTGATTGTGATGTGGTTCCTATGCAAGCTTGTTCACTTTTATTGGGTCGTCCTTGGGAACATGATAATGATGCTACACACCATGGTAGAAGTAATAAATACACTTTTATGCATAAAGGACAGAAAATTACTTTAGTACCTTTGACCCCTGCTGAAATTGTAGAAGCTGATAGAGAACGAGCTGCTTCTTTGAATAATTCTAAATCTGAAAATCAGCAAGTTGCTAATTCTGTTTTCCCACCTATAAAGGATAAGTCTGCACCTATTTCTAAGGGAGATGGAATTAATTTGAAAGGTCGTGTTATGCTTGCTACAAAATCAGACCTTGCTGAAATTTCTAGTGATGATATTTTTTATGCTTTGATATGCAAACAAGCCTTGTATTCCTTTGATGATATTGCTAGCTCTTTGCCTTCTGCTATCACTGACCTTTTGCAGGAGTTTGAGGATATTTTTCCAGCTGAGATTCCTCCCGGATTACCACCTTTGAGAGGAATAGAACATCAAATTGATTTGATTCCGGGAGCTACCTTGCCAAACCGTGCTGCTTATAGGACCAACCCCGAGGAGACAAAGGAAATTCAGCGACAAGTCCAAGACCTTTTGGACCGCGGGTATGTACGAGAAAGCCTTAGTCCTTGTGCTGTTCCTGTACTTTTGGTTCCTAAGAAAGATGGTAGTTGGCGCATGTGTGTTGATTGTAGAGCCATTAACAATATTACTATTCGCTATCGTCATCCTATTCCTAGGCTAGACGACATGCTTGATGAGTTATGCGGTTCTCTAATTTTCACTAAAATTGACTTGCGTAGTGGTTACCACCAAATTAGAATGAAACTTGGAGATGAATGGAAAACAGCTTTTAAAACTAAATTCGGATTGTATGAGTGGTTAGTAATGCCTTTTGGGTTAACTAATGCACCTAGTACTTTCATGCGCTTAATGAATGAGGTTTTGAGGGCTTTTATTGGGCGTTTTGTGGTGGTTTACTTTGATGATATCTTGATTTACAGCAAGTCTTTAGATGAACATATGGATCATTTACGTGCTGTTTTTACTGCTTTAAGAAATGCACGTTTATTTGCTAACCTTGAGAAGTGCACCTTTTGCACCGATCGAGTTTCTTTTCTTGGCTATGTTGTTACTCCACAGGGTATAGAGGTGGATGACAAGAAAATTGACGCTATTGCTAGCTGGCCGCAGCCCCAAACCATCACACAGGTTCGAAGTTTTCTTGGTCTTGCAGGTTTCTATCGCCGCTTTGTCAAAGATTTCAGCACTATCGCTGCACCGTTGCATGAGTTGACAAAGAAGGGTGTTGTGTTTCAATGGAGCAAAGCACACGACGAGTCCTTTAGCTCTTTGAAGGACAAGCTTACACATGCACCGCTGCTGCAACTACCAGATTTCGGTAAGACTTTTGAACTTGAGTGTGATGCTAGTGGTATTGGCATTGGTGGTGTTTTGATGCAAAATGGCAAACCTATTGCTTATTTTAGTGAAAAGATAACTGGCCCTGTTCTGAATTATTCTACGTATGATAAAGAATTATATGCTCTTGTACGTTCTTTGCAAACATGGCGTCATTATTTATGGCCTAAGGAATTCGTTATTCATTCCGATCATGAATCGCTTAAGTATATTCGTTCTCAAAGTAATTTGAACCGTAGACATGCTAAGTGGGTTGAGTTTATTGAGTCTTTTCCTTATATTATCAAGCATAAAAAAGGGAAGGATAATGTGATTGCCGATGCTTTGTCTAGACGATACACTATGTTGTCACACCTTGATTGTCGCATTTTTGGGCTTGAATCAATTAAAGAACAATATGCTCTTGATGCTGATTTTAAAGATGTTTTGCTGCATTGTAGAGAGGGTCGTACATGGAACAAGTTTGTGATAAATGATGGATATTTGTTTAGAGCTAACCGTCTTTGCATTCCAGTTGGTTCCGTTCGTCTTTTGTTGTTACAGGAAGCGCATGGAGGCGGATTGATGGGACATTTTGGTGCAAAGAAGACGGCGGATGTGTTGGCCACACACTTCTTTTGGCCACAGTTGAGAAGAGATGTTGAGCGCTTTGTGGCTCGCTGCACTACTTGTCAAAAAGCGAAGTCTCGCTTGAATCCACATGGTTTGTATATGCCTCTTCCCGTTCCTTCAATACCTTGGGCGGATATTTCTATGGATTTTGTTTTAGGACTGCCTAGGACTAAGAGGGGGAGGGATAGTATTTTTGTTGTCGTGGATAGATTTTCTAAGATGGCTCACTTTATACCTTGTCATAAGAGTGATGATGCTATTCATATTGCTGATCTATTTTTCAAAGAGATTGTTCGTTTGCATGGTATGCCTTCTACTATTGTTTCAGATCGTGACGCCAAATTCTTGAGTCATTTTTGGCGCACTCTATGGAATAAGCTGGGAACGAAGTTGTTGTTCTCTACAACATGTCACCCACAAACTGATGGCCAAACCGAGGTAGTGAACCGCACATTGGGCACCATGTTGAGAGCTATTTTAAAGACAAATCTGAAGATGTGGGAGGAATGTTTGCCTCATGTGGAGTTTGCATACAATCGTGCAACACATTCGACCACCAAGGTAAGTCCTTTTGAGGTAGTGTATGGTTTTAATCCCCGTGCTCCTATTGATATTTTGCCTTTGCCTACTAGTGAGAGAGTTCACTTTGATGCTAAGGAACGTGCTGAGTTTATTTTAAAAATGCATGAAACAACTAAGCACAACATTGAAATGATGACTGAAAAGTATAGGATTGCTGGTAGTAAAGGTAAAAGGGAAGTTAAATTAGAACCGGGTGATTTAGTATGGTTGCACTTGAGAAAGGATCGGTTTCCTGAGTTGAGAAAGTCTAAGTTAATGCCTAGAGCTGCTGGTCCTTTCAAGATAATTGAGAAGATTAATGATAATGCATATAAACTTGAGTTGCCTCCCGAGTTCGGGGTTAGTTCCACTTTTAACATTGCAGATTTGAAGCCTTATTTGGGTGAGGAGCATGAGCTTGAGTCGAGGACGACTTCGATTCAAGAGGGGGAGGATGATGAGGACATCACTCCTTTGGATACAAATGACACTCCTCCGTTGAACATTCAAGGACCAATCACTAGAGCTCGCGCCCGACAATTAAATTTAGAGGTGAGCTCGTTCCTAAGTCTTTCCTTTCATAATTTTGAGAATAGTTTGCTACCTAATGATTTTATTATGATTAGGAATCAAGGAGAGGACCATAATATGAATGGAATAGGGCTTGGAGGCGTGGAGGACCAGCAAGAGGCGCAAGTCATTGTGGAGGCCCAATCCAAGTCGACTTCGAGTCTGTTTCGGAGTCCAGGAACAGTCTGAATTAAAACGGACGCCCAGATCGCATACGAAGTCGGATTTGGACGTTCTACATATGGATGGAAAGATAATTTCATAAGCTTTCCAGTGGAACTGGTCCCACGTCAAATTTCATCCGGAGTCGCCGGAAATCATCGAAACATTGGAACATCCAGAATCTGTTTTTGGTGCTGCGTCACCGTTTTTGGCCTTTGGGCCGTGTATCTCGTGTGAGCCCATTAGGGGAGCGTCCAGGGGGTTCTTGCACGTCCCCAAGTCTTTATTAGCAGCAGCCGCCACCCATGTTAGGGTTGGGTTTTGCTTAGATTATTCTGCTTAGACAGTTTCGTCGTTCATCGGTTTGTGAGACCCCAACTTGTGAGTTTAATCATACATCTGTAAATTTGGTTGCGTTCTTTCTTGTTCTTGCTTGTGTTCTTGATTCGCAGGCAGGGATTAGCCTTCTGGGCGAGGTCAACCGTGCAACGCCGGTTGATAACCATAGAGGACGTGGTGCTGCGATTGCGGGGTTCGAACGTGTTGTTCAGGAGCCGGATCGACGTGTGTCACATCTTCGCCAAATCAAGAGTTATCCGAACCTTTCGGAAGATCGGGACCCTAGTCCACATCACCCGGGGATTACCGGGCGGGCGCACGTGGCCTAGAAGTTACCCACGAAAACCTCTCGCAGGTCACCTCACGATCGTATCCGGTTCGCGGGCAGGTGCTCGAGCCAAGTTCTCGCCGAATCGGCGAGGTACGATGGCAAGTTCCGAATGATGGCGAGATCGTCACTCGCGCCGTCGACCCGGCATGCCAGCCGGTAGTCCTCTAGCGAGAGGGAGGGGTTCGACTCCCCGCATATTTGGCTACCGTCGTCGGGGACGGAAGCGTGGAGGGAAGGTCGCTCCCTCATCGCGGAACCGAAGACCCTAGGGCCCGGGGGTCGGGGCTCCGGCTCCGATCATGCTCGACGTCGCCCCGTCCTCCGCGGCGGGGGTTTCGGACGAGGCGTGGGCCTCTGTCGTTCCGAGCGCAGCGGCGTGCGTCCAAGGTCGAGCGTGCGTCACGAGCGGCTCCGATACGAGAATGCACCGATTGCCTAGGCTCGGGCTGGCCCGGCCGTGCGGGTTGCCGCACGGAGGCATGCACCGAACCTCCCGCTTGGGAGTCGCACCGCCCGGTGCTGGCGCGCCGGATCGACGGCGCGGCACGTCGCCGGGAGCTCTCCGCGTGTTGCTCCGCTGCCTTGGCAAGGAGCGCGGCCATCTCCCTTTGCACCCGTTGCGCCTCGGGAGTTGGCTGTACGGGGAGGGTTTTCAGCAATGCGGCTGCCGCAACCACGTTTTGCCCGGCGCGCGGAAGTGCTCGGGCCTCGGCTCCAGCATCGTCGGCGATCTGCTGCTGGACGTGGCGAGCCCTTGGGCGTGCGTTGCACTCCGCGTGCTGGTGCTGCTGCTGTAACTCTCGCTCTACCGCCGCGGCCTCTTCATCGAGTCCACGGCGGGCCTCCTCCAGCTCCGGGCGCCCGGCTTGGAGATGAGTCCGAAGATGGTCGCCGCCGGGGGGGGTGGGCGGTGTCCGCACGCCGAGCCGCCGGGATTCCAGGGGCGTTGGGTTCCGGCGCAGCCGGTCCCCGGCACTCCGGACGCCCGCTCCCGCGGCGTGCACTACATTGCACTCGCGAAAGGGGCCGTGGGCCTCATCGCTGCTGCCCCGGTCTGAATCCTCGTTCTCCCCGGCGTCGAGAAGGTCGAGGAGGGATTCGGAGGGATGGATTACCATCCCCACGAACTCTCCTCTCGTGGGATTAGCCGCTCCCGGGAGAGCGCTGAGTTGCGTCACATTCGCGGTGACGAGGGTTGCCGCAGGGCCGGCGGCGCCGGTGGCTCGACGCGCACTAGCGTCCGCCCGGGGTAGCCAAGAAATCAAGGCTTCCAAAGCGCACGGTGGTGCCGAAAGCCCAAAACGAGAGCTCGGAGTCAACCATCCGCGCCATGGGGCAGAGAGAAGTCCGGCGAAAACGCGCGACGGTCCCCTACCCGGCGCGCCAACCGTCGGTGTTCGAACCACCGGCTGTAGAATTTGTCCCGGGATCGCGCGTTTTAGGCCCGATGGTGCACAAGGGAAGACACGAAGAGTTTAGGCTGGTTCGGGAAAACTCCCTACGTCCGGCGGGGGGGTGGGGATCACGGCGTCGTGTTCCTTGCGCCAAGATGGAAAGGTCAATACAAAAGAGTGGGGAGAGGAGCGTGCTCCAAGTCCCGTGCGTGCGTATGTCCGTTGTCCGCTTTTGTCCTACTCGTCCTCCTTTTTCGGAGAGGGTTCGCACCCCTTTATAGTCACAAGGGTGGAACCAGAGTTACAAGGGAGAGAGAGAAAAAAGGGTTGATCGAGCTTCGGTATCGTCCCATCGGTCTTCCCATCGTTTGTTCCGGCGAGGTTGACGGGCGGTTGCGTCGTTCCTGTAGCGGCGTGTACCTCAATGGAGTGTTTCGCAATTGGAGGAGCTGCAGGTGGCGCTGTTCATAGAGTGGCTGGATTTGGACAAGCCATACCCGTCCTTTTCGTCGAACGTAATGATGGTTCGGATAGGTTTGAGGTACGGGTGTAGTTCTCTTCGTGACTCGAGCTCGCAGAGGAAGGTCGTGCGGGACGGAGTGTAGCTCGAGCTCGACCTTGAGCAATACCTGTTCGATGGACGTGACGGGGGTCGTTCCTCCGTACGTCGGTGGGCAGCGGTTTCTCCCGGAGCCTGCGGTCCACGCCAACTCCTGTCAAGCAACGAGAACGGGACGTCCCGTCGGCGTGCCCCGACGGGAGCAGGTGGCGGCAGGAGGGATGGGCTCGGCCTCCCTCCAACGATTTCCGAGCCTCGCCCACGTGGGCGCCCGGGCAGTTGGGAGTTAATGCGGTCGGTGGTCGAGTCACGAGGTCGAGTGTGAGGGTCGAGCGACCAAGGTCGTACGGGACGGAACCCCTCGACCAAGGCATCATGGTCATGCGAGGCGGACGTCCTTGAGTACGGTCCCGGGGTCGTTTCCTGGCTAGCCCGTATGGACGCGGGCCAGCCTCTAGTGATGATGTGGCCGTATTAACCCTCTCGCTAGGTGGGTTCGGACGCTGCCACGTGGCAGCGTTAATCTTTTCCCCGACGGGCTTCTCGAGGTCCGGCTGTGCTAGCACGGGAGCGGATGTCAACAATTTCTTCAGCGTCTCAAAGGCTTCCCGACAAGCCCGATTCCACTCAAACTTCTTTTCCTTTTTCGAAGCTCGGTCATAGGTTTTGCAATCTTGAAGAAATTCGGAATGAACCTCCGATAGTAACCTCGCCAAGCCTAGGAAGCTGCGAATCTGCGGTATCGACTTCGGAGCCTTCCAATTAAGTACCTCCTGCACTTTGCTTGGATCAACGGATATGCCCTCCTCGGAAATGATGTGACCCAAGAATGGAACTTCCGTAAGCCGAATTCGCACTTGCTGAATTTCGCATATAGCCGATGATCTCGCAATCTCCGGAGAACCATGCGAAGAAGCTCGGCATGCTCTTTCTCGGACTTGGAGTACACCAGGATGTCATCAATGAAGACCACCACAAACTTGTCAAGCTCGGGCATGAATACAGAATTCATCGGATACATGAAGTGTGCCGGTGCATTTGTCAACCCAAAAGACATCACCAAATACTCATATAGGCCGTACCGTGTAGAGAAGGTTGTCTTAGGCACATCTTCTACCCCGATCTTGATCTCGGTGATAACCTGAGCGCAAATCAATCTTTGAGAATACCTTAGCTCCCATCAACTGCTCAAACAAAATATCTATGTGAGGCAAGGGATACTTGTTCTTGATCGTGACTGCATTGAGGGCCCGGTAATCCACACATAAGTGCAATGACTTGTCTTTCTTCTTGACAAAGAGAGCTGGACAGCCCCAAGGCGAGGAACTAGGTCTAATGTAACCTTTATCCAACAGTTCCTTGAATTGCTCCTTCAACTCGCTAATTCCTTGGGTGTCATTTTGTATGGTCTCTTTGAGATAGGAGCCGTGCTCGGCTGCAACTCAATTTTGAACTCAATGTCCCTGTCCGGAGGCATTCCCGGAAGATCCTCGGGAAACACATCAGGAAACTCACGGACAACCGGGATATCGGTCACACCTTCAACAATAGCTTGATGTACTGCTGGAGTACAACTCTTAGGATTGGTCGATCGGAGAACGTGCTGACCATGCAATGGGGAATTTAAGTCGACGAGTGAAAGCATCTATGTCCAATACTACCTTGTGGTATTTCATCCACATCATGCCCAATATCACATCAATATTACTGCCTGGAAGGACGATGCAATCTGTGGGGTATACCTTAGTCCGTAAGGTGACCAGTGCCCATCTAACCTCATCTCTAGCGGTGATCCGACCACTAGCTGACTTTATCAAGTACGATGATCTCATCGTGCTACGGCACAACCCAAATTTCTCCACAAACATGCTACCGATGAAGTTATGTGATGCTCTAGAATCAAATAATATGAGAGCAGGGTGATCTCGAACAGAAAACATACCAGCCATCACAGGAGCGTCGTCCGGGATCTCCTCGGTGGACGTGTAGTTCACACGCCCTGTCGTCGCGGGGGCCCCGTTGTTGTTCCCGTGCTGTTGGTTAGGAGCATTGCCCCTCCGCTGGTAGGGGCAATCCCTAACAAAGTGTCCCGGCGGTCACAACCGAAGCAAGGGGCTCCGGGTGGTGGTGGACGGTTCCCTGCAGCATTCCGAGCAGGGCAGGGTGCTGGAGCACGCTGTCCCGTCTGCTGCTGCTGCGGGGGCCTCGGTGGGGGTGCCGACCGGCGTGGCGCCACCATGGACCGGGAGCGGTAGTGCTGTCCGAGAGGATCTGTGTAGATCATGCGGTACTTGGCCGGAGGCGGGTTGGATGGCCCCGTAGCACTCGTGGATCTCTTGTTCTCCGCCTCGGACCCTGCGGTAGCCCTCCTCGGCGAGGATGGCGTTGTTCACGAACTCCGAGAAGCTACCCTCCATGTTGAGGGTGAGGCGGTCCTGCAACTCGGCACCGAGTCCCTCCATGAAGCGATCCTTGCGCTTCGATCCATGTCCACCAGCTTGGGGACATAGAGCACCGACCGGTTGAACTGCTGGGTGTACTCATGGACGCTGCGGCCTCCCCGGGTGAGAGCCATGAACTCCCTCGCCTTCCGGCGCATCACACCTGCTGGTATGAAGTGAGCGCGGAAGACCCTCTTGAAGTCCTCCCGGGTGGTCTCGCGTACCGGCAGGCGGAGTGGCTAAGTGGGTAGCCCACCAAGCGCTAGCGGCGCCCTTCGGTTGCTGCGCAAAAAGAGCGTCTACTACACGTCGGTGCCGTGGAGCAGTCCAAACTTGGACTCATTGAGGCGAATGAAGTCATCCGCCCTCATCGGCTCGCCGGAGCCGTCGTACCTCGGGGCTGAGTGCCCAGGAACTCCCGGTACGTGGTCTCCCGCGGCGCCACATCGCGATTCCGGCGCCCGCGGTTGCCGTCCCCGACAGTGCCTCGCCGACGTAGCTCCCGCAGGAACTCGTTTTGTTGCTGCTGGTTATCTCGCATGGCTGCGAGAAACCGGGCCATCATGTCCATGGCGTTAGGGACAGGTGGCAGCGGTGGTGGTGCGTTGTTCCTAGCATCCTGGGCCGAGCTCTCGGGCCCATCGCCATGGAGATCATTGGTGTTGCGTGTTCACACCATTGTGTCAAGCAAAATTGTGAAACCCATTAATCCAATTGATCCGCAGAAGAATAAACTTTTGACATAGGAATAAATAGATGCACAAGTAATAAACCAAGAGCAGTAGTAAAAACCAACGTAATGCAGAATTTACAGAATGAGAAACATCATCATCCCACACATCATACTGCATTAACAGAGTTCCAACGCTGCACCATAGTTTAGTACATAATCACTAACACCACAAGTACGATCACGATCCAGCTAAAACAAGTTTCGATTACATCATAAGAGAAAACAAGATACAAGTAGGGAAATCGGTTGAAATCCCTACAACGTGCACTATTGTGCCCCTCGGTCCTCCTCTCGCGTCGTCAGAATCCTCAAGCTATTCTCCTTGACGGAGAACAAGGTCACCCGAGGACCTGGTCCACGTGGGCCGTACTCGGTGAGGAAACGCAAGTAACGGGCGTCGGATGCATCTCGTGATGCTGCTGCCTCGTCCCGGGCCCGAGCGGTAGCCTGCACCTCCTGCTGCAGGTTCGCGACGAGGGTCTGCTGCTGCTGGAGCTGCTCACGGAGTGTCGCGTTCTCCGTGGTGAGCGAGGTGACCTGCTGGTCCCTCCGAACGACCCCGGCGTCGTTCCCTCGCATGGCCTCCATGAGGATGTTCACCTCGCGGTTCCGGTACTCGTGCCGACGATACGGAACGTCCGCATAGCACGCGGTGTTCGCCAGCATGGGGTTGAAGTGAGGTGTAGTGGGGTCACACAACACTGCCATGCGGCATCTCCCGTGGCTATCGTAGGGGTCACCGACCGGTAAGTATAGGTAAGGTGTCCCTACGAGGTCAGGTGCGTGAAGCTCACAAAGTCTAGTGAGAGCCTCCAACGCCGCCAAGTCCCATGCGCTGTAAATCGTGAGACCCGTCGTGGTCACCATCCATGACTCCTGGCGTGGGGGTACCGCCTTGCCCGGCACAACCACGCGCATGGTACAAGTGATCATTCCTCGCTCCACGAACTCTTTCCCTACGTAGGCGGGGGCTCGGTGTATCCTAGCATCTGCATGGCCTGCCATAGCATCGCGAGTAGACCGCCGCGGTGCGAGAAATCAGACCACATCCAACCGCTGTCCAAAACCTCAATGTTATCGGCCATCCGTAAGGAAACAAGATTCCCACAGTCAATAAACGACTCGCGATATAGTATGAACATTTAAAAGAAAGAAAGCCTCGTATGGAAATAAAATACATCACAAATCTCACAAACTAGCGCCAAATGCCACAATTTCCATAATATCCATAGTTCATACATTAGTCATCGACTCGCCATACAATTACAATTACACCTCCAAACATCCCTCACTAGATGGGTACTACTCGATTTAGTCCAGCTATCGAGCATCAAAATAATCCTGCTGCTAGCTGCCGGTCAGTCCACTCCTAACACCCTCTTGCCAAGGGAGGTCACTCCTACGGGTCGTCGACGTCGGACGCGTCGTCGTGTGGCGGGGAGGTGCCAGGGCAGCCTGCAATTGCTGCTGCAACTGCGCGACTTGCTGCTCCAACGTCCGAATGTCGTGGTGCTGCTCCAGCTCCATCTGCCGGGCGACCAGCAAGTTGGTCCGGAGGTGGTGGATGTAGTGCTCCTGCTGAGACACCCACGCGTTGCGGCCCGCCGGCTGCTGGCGTGCCTCATCGCGCTCTCGGGTCCGGTCGTCCCTCTCCTGCCGGAGCTCGTCTCGCTCCTCCAGCAAGAGGTTACGCTGAACCAGCGAGGGCATCCCTCTCACGGACAAGGTCATCACGCTCGTCCATGACTCTCGTAGCCTCCCGAGTCTTGCTCGTAGACTCCGGACGGTGTCGGAGTGAGTCTGCGCGAGAGTGTCCATACGCGCCCTCGGCTCGCGATAGATCGTGGACAGCTGGGTAACACGGTCCCGGAGGCGCGATGCCATCACGTCCGCATCCCGGTGTACCCAGAAAGCCTCACGAGCGTAGCGAGCGACGCCGTGATAGCCCAGCTTCGTGCGGCAAATCCTCCCGAGACGTCGCTCGATTACCTCGTCAAAGTAATCGAGTGTCGGGATCATGCAACGGACCGACCCACGGATCGTGATTCCCGAGGTGCTTGTTTAAGCGGACACTTGATAATACAACAACTGGCCAACTTTATATTACAACAGTGGAAAGAACTTCATAATTTACATCCGAGATTATGAAGTTCGGAGCAGCGGAAGTTAAACAAGTTCAAGTTTAGAAAAGGTGCGGAAGCAAACATAACGTTGATACGTCTCGACGATATTATACAGCAAAAGGTGATAAATCCGAGCCCATACGGATTATCACGTAGCCAAGCACATTACTCGCGGCAGACTAGGCTCCCGGTGGGAAGTCCAGCCCTCCGGAATCTGCATATCCCGGGGCATAACACCAACAGGGCAATCTAATGCATCACCTGAAACAAAACAACAAAGGTACAAAGCCCGAGCAACTAGAGCTCAGCAAGACCGACCCGTCAACATGGCACTCTAAGGCCGACGCCTAGACATGCAAGGCTCGAGAGGATGTAGCTGGTTTTGATAATAAAACAGCGACTAAGCCGTTGATCCTTACTTTCATGATTTTAGCATTTATTAACTTGTACATAAAAGTAACAAATACATTAGCATCAAGAAAGATATAATTACTGTAAAGCATAAGTAAAAGTCATCACAGGAAACCATAATTATCCAAAGCTTCGTTCAAGTTGTTAACTACGATGTGACTCGGTTCACAAGCGGTACTCATTACTGCGAGGGACAGCGATACGCATCGATTTATCACCAGCTGGGAAAACCCGAGGTACACGACATACGCATCTAAGAACACGTATATCAACCGTTCACCATGACATCCTACAACTTTGTAGGGTCCAAATCCTCGAGTGGGCAGCCGTTCAACAGTACCTCGTGAACCTGTCCACCCCAACGGATCCTACGACCAAGGATTCAGGTAACCTACGCCATTGCAAGCTATTAAGGTTACGTAGGTTTACTAGTTCCCATACAACTAGCATGCACTCGGTACTGTTCAATACTTGCTCAAGCAGGGCCAACAACGACACGGTCCTCAACCGACGACAGGCGGGGCTACAGCCTTGCAAGCCATGTCCTCCGAAGGCACATGCACTTGCCCTTTCACCTACAGGGCCCGTCCACGTCTCAACTTTTAGTGGTTTACACGAACGATCTGCCACCTTGCGAGACAAGCCCTCTCCAGGCCCTTGCCTTCGCTCTTTCCAAACAGACTCGTTCGGTCTCAAGATTAGCTTTTCAGATTCATTAACTTCCGAGTCTCGAGCTCCGAGTACAATTAAGCAAGTTATACCAATAAAGTTATGACGTAAGCATAGCCGGTTTTCTATCGAACTTCCCGAACCAAGTATATCACTAACATAGGTCATATTGGGAAACAATGCAGGTGGGTTTCAAACATCACCTACACTTAATGCACAAACACCCTAGACATCTAGTAGTGTTATACTGAAAGGAAAAACATTTAAAAACTGGGAGGATGCACCGGGGCTTGCCTTGTGCCACGGAGGAAATCTTAGCAACTTCGGTGCCGGTTCTTGTGTCGATTCCTTCGAAGATCCTGGACCGGCACTTCGTCGTTTCCTAAATTAACGATATGTCAATAGCGATAAATATAGACGATGCAAAGGTATGATGATGCAAATGTCGATGATACAAACATAGCTAGGTTACAAACATGGTTCTTGAAGACATATGCATAAAAATATGAAATTTATTTCGAAATGAACCTATCATTTTATGTGAGTTTCATATGAGTTTGCAAAAATAAAGCATATAATTTTATGCATAAACGTTTCATGGTAACTTAGCATGCACTTCTACCTACTTAAATAACAGAAAGTGTGACATGAGCCAATTGACATGTTTTTCTAAATTTTTAATTTAAAAGATGCACACATTATTCATAAACAAATAAACATGTTATGCACAAATTAAATACTATCATGCACACATGCATGTATTATCATGCACACATGCATATACAAGATCATCAGATCATACTAATGGATAGAGCACCTCAAAAGAGAACTAACAAAGTTGATTTTGCACTTTTATCACATATAGAAAATTAAATATGATTTAATTAGTGTTTTGGATGTCCTGCTAAATCTAGGAAAAACCAATAAGAATTTCTGATCTTCGATGCTACCAGATGCTAGATCAGGAAACAAAGAATCCAACGAAATTGGATTGACTCAATTTGGAGTTCGGAATCAAAAGATATGATTTTTGCAAGGTTATAGGATTTTCTGAACTTTTATTTCGGGAAAAAAGAATAGTTCACGAACTGGCCAATCAGAACGCGGCCACACAGGAGGCTATCGAGTTTAGGATCGGCAGTGGCTATGACCACACGGAAATCCGGCCGGTGTAACCCATGCTGTGGCCATGGCGCGCGGTGGCCGGAGACGACGGCGGCTCGCCGGACTTGGGCTGGACGGCGACGAAGTTGAACGAGCTCACTACCTAGAGGTTCGGAGCGACGTGGGGAACACGGTGGTGAGGACGGTCTCGCCGGAAGTTGGCCGGAAAGGTGCCGGCGGCGAGCGGCGACTTGTGCGCGGGTTCGGCGATGCCTAGAGCTCGCTGTGGTCCACGAAAATAGGGGAAACGAGTACTGCGAGCATCTACGGAGGATAGGCAACGCCGGCACGAGGATGAACCACCTTGGAGATGGCCGGAGCTAAGAGCGCGACGGTGAGGTGGAAGGCGTTGGTGGCCGGACATGGGGAAGACGGCCGAAATTCCGGCAGATCCGTGGGACAAACGCAGTGTGAGTTCTATCGATAATAAAGGAGTATGTTGCGCACGAGATGGGAACCGGAATTGGGTGAAACGTCTTACCGGAGAGAGCAAATTTTGAAGATGCGACGGCGGACGGCGATGGTGGCCGGTTAAATAAGAACGGCGTCGATCTTCGGTTCTAGGGTGAAGTAGCGCGATTGGCGGCCCCGGGGAGTTGCAGCGTGGGCTTGCGGAGCTTCTACGGGTGGTAGAACTGCCGGGGGACAGCCGGAGCTGGTCGAGCGGCGGAGGAGCAGGCAGACCGACGGTGGCAGCGTCTCCGTGAGCCAAACGTGAGAGAGAAAAGAGTTGCGCACGGGAGAGACCGAGACGAGGGAAAGGATAGCGCCGGCTCGGTCTTATCCTGCTGCGGGCTGGAGGCGGTAAGCAGCTGCTTGGCTGGCTGCTGCGTGGCGCGCAGGGCAGGGACAGCTGCACGGGCGCAGGCGGGAGGTGGCGCCGAGCCAAAGAAGAAGCCAGCGTTGGGGATAAACTTGGCAAATTTGCAGAAAGGCCCTCGCTCTCATATTTAATTTGAAACTTCATTTCCAAGCCACAGAAAAATATGTAAAAATTCCAGGCTGTACAGAAAATCATACTGAGCAACTTTCCTTATTGACCAAAGATCCAATTTTGCTCCGAAAAATTTATAAAAAATCCACAATACAGCTGACTTGGGGTTTAATCTTTACTTAAATGGGCATTTATCCTTTTTGAAAAATTCCAGTAAATTCCTCATAATTTCCTTTCATTATGCCCAATCCAATAAAAATACAATATGCATATACTTTTGTTGAGGAAATGCATATATTTGCAAGCCTTAACTTTTGACCTTTATTGATCCGTTTTGTTTAAATTTCGTGTTGGAAACTCATCTCTCGGTGCAGTGATGGAGAAGCTTTTAGTGACACGGGGTGTCACAACCCTCCCTCCTTAAAGAAATATCGTCCCGAGATTTAAAGGAGACTAAAGGAAGGTAAATGCATTAACGCTTCATACCCGAAAGTTGATGGAGAAATCCTGGATAATGAGTATGAAGAAATTCTGCCGATTCCCGGGTAGCTTCATCTTCCGAGTGATTGTTCCATTGAACCTTATAGAATTTGAGCTTTCGTTTTCGAGTGACGCGGTCCTTCTCATCGAGCACTTTTACTGGGTACTCGGAGTAAGTGAGATCAGGTTGTAATTGTTCAACATCTTCCAAAATAATGTCCACTGGAGGCTTGAGACACTTCTTCAATTGGGATACGTGAAAAATGTTGTGTACTCCAGATAATTTGATTGGCAATTCCAGTTTATAAGCTACCGGTCCACATTGTTCCAATATTTTGAACGGTCCGATATAACGAGGTGCCAATTTTCCTTTTATACCAAAACGTTGAATGCCCCTCATAGGAGATACTCGTAGATAGACATAATCGTCCTTGTCAAAGGTAAGGGGTCGACGACGTTTATTTGCATACATCTCCCGACGTTGCTTGGCAGCCTTTAAATTGGCTTGAATAACCCGAACCTTTTCTTCAGCTTGTTGTACTAGATCTGGTCCAAAGGTGACTCTTTCTCCGGACTCGACCAATTTAGAGGGGTTCGACAACCTGCGTCCATATAAGGCTTCAAATGGCGTCATACCCGCACTCTCTTGATAACTCGTTGTTGTAAGAGAACTCAGCGAGAGGCAGATATTCATCCCAATTACCTCCATGTTTTAAGACACAAGCCCTAAGCATGTCTTCCAAAATCTGATTGACACGCTCGGCTTGTCCATCGTAGTTGGGTGATAAGCTGAACTCGCGGATTAACTTAGTACCCAAAGATGCATGAAGTTGTTCCCAAAATCTTGCCACAAATTGGGAACCTCGATCTGAAATAATTGTCTTGGGCACACCATGTAAGCATAAAATCCTGGAGATATAAAGTTCGGCATACCGGCGAACCGAGTAGCAAGTGTTGACTGGTATGAAATGAGCCGACTTAGTGAGTCGGTCCACAACAACCCGGATGGAGTCATGCTTACGAGTCGTGCGAGGAAGACCAACAATGAAATCCATACTAATGTCATCCCACTTCCAAGTAGGAATACTTAACGGTTGCAGAAGACCCGCTTTCTTCAAATGGTCGACCTTGATTCTTTGGCAAGTATCACATCTCGCGACGTAGCGAGCAACTTCTCGTTTCATCCTAGTCCACCAAAAACTTTCTCTTAATCCTTGATACATCTTGTTACTACCAGGATGAACCGAATACTTTGATTGGTGTGCTTCATCGAGAATCTTACGACGGATTTTAAGATCCTTAGGAACAACCAATCGATCGTTAAACCATAGAGCACCATTATTATCTTGTCGAAAGCATGTTGCCTTGCCATCTTGAATTTTCTTTCGAATATGAGCCATACCCGGATCCTTTTTCCGAGCAGCAATTACTTCTTCTCTCGATAGTTGAATGGACTGCCAAATTGTGAATAGCTGCCATAGGTATAATGTGTGTACTGGGTTCAGTAGTAGAAACATCTTCATTGTTGTGCATCAATTGTAGCACCAAATTATTGCAATGCTCTTTACGACTCGATGCGTCGGCAACGACATTAGCTTTACCAGGATGATAATGTACTTCCAACTCATAGTCTTTTATTAACTCTAACCATCTTCTCCGGCGCATGTTCAGATCCGATTGTGTAAATATATACTTAAGACTCTTGTGATCCGTGTAGATATGCACCAGGTTACCGAGCAAATAGTGTCGCCAAATCTTGAGTGCTAGTACCACCGCAGCTAACTCCAAATCATGGGTAGGGTAGTGTTCTTCATGCTTACGTAATTGTCGAGATGCATAAGCAATAACACGGCCTTCTTGCATAAGAACGCATCCAAGTCCCGTACCGGATGCATCACAATACACATCAAAGGATTTAGTGATGTCCGGTTGAGCCAATACGGGAGCAAGTGGTTAGCAACTTCTTCAAATTCTAAAAAGCTTCTTCACATTGGTTATTCCATTCAAACTTCACTTCCTTCTTCAGTAGCTTTGTGATAGGTTGTGCTAGCTGTGAAAAATTGGGGATGAAACGCCGATAATAACCCGCTAGTCCAAGAAAACTTCGAATTTGTGAGACAGACTTTGGTTGTTTCCAATTCAATACATCCCGAACCTTTCCAGGGTCAACAGCAATGCCTTCACTTGAAACCACATGACCAAGGAATGGAACTCGATCTAACCAAAATTCACACTTGCTAAACTTGGCATATAACTTATGATCCCGCAAGCGTTGTAGTATAATCCGAAGATGTTCGGCATGCTCTTCCTTATCCTTAGAGTATATGAGAATATCATCAATGAAGACCACTACAAACTTATCCAGCTCGGCATGAACACCGAGTTCATCAAATACATGAAGTAGGCCGGAGCGTTGGTTAATCCAAAGGACATTACTAGATACTCATAAAGACCATATCTAGTAGAGAAGGCAGTCTTCGAATATCTTCTTCTCGAATCTTGATCTGATGGTACCCCGAACGAAGATCAATCTTTGAAAACAGTTTTGCACCAACCAATTGATCAAATAGAATGTCAATACGGGGTAATGGATATTTATTCTTGATGGTCACTTCATTCAGCGGTCGATAATCGACGACAAGGCGCAGAACTGGTCCTCTAAATGAATACAAAAGTTGTAGCTCAGGATTCAACCTTTCCAACATGTACAAGATCACTAGCCTCCAGCTCATGAGCACAAAGATATGATCGAAAAGGTACTGACATAAAATTCTGAAAACAAAGCTGAGGCATTTTCAGTTCGGAGGGAGGATTCTGGGATTTTCAACCCTACAACCTCAAAAACCAGTCTTTCCTCAGACTACCAAAGTTGTAGCTCGTGACTCAAGCTTTCCAGAAAGTGCCCATTTTCCTCATTCCGACAATCGAGTTATGGGCAAAACCAACCAGGCTGTCGTTCTGAAAAATAGGAACGGCACCCCTGCACAAGGCAGACCATAACTCCCTCAATTTGGATCCAAACATCACAAAACTACATCCATAAATTAGTTGACTTCTCTAGGTTTCCAGAACATTTGGAATTACTCAAATCCGAGATCCGAGCAAAACGTTATGAATTTTCTTTGCTTAGCGAGTTTCTGAAATTTCTGAGGTCATAAAGATTCAGACTTTTAGGGTTGCCATTTTTATCATGAATGCATCTTATTCACCCTATTCGTCCTCACCAAACGAAAAGAAAATAATAATACAGTCTCAACGGTGTACGAATTTCGGGGTGGCGTCCCGTAGTCATCCACGTAAGTCAGTCTAAACTATCGACACACACCTACTAGCGTTGTTATGTACCTGCAGAAGATTCATTCCAGAAACAGTACATCAAATTCAAAAGAAACTATGAAAATAAGCACAATTCTACAAGTAACGATCCATAGAAAGGATTGCCCCGTGGTATGCCACGAGCCAACATTGTCCCGTATTCTCCGTCCGCGGACACGGACCGCTAATTTAAATACGGACATACCCGAGCGACAGCCGTAGGTGCAAGTAATTAAACAATCATAACCCAGGGTTAGCATTGCCATCTGTTACAACTAATATAGTCCTTACGGGGACGTCCTCACACGATAACGTCCTAGTTTTCGAAAATAGGCTACTTAAGGTGTTGTAATATCCCCAAGACGACTATGATACCACGCTGTGACGGACCCGCCTCACAAAGAGGCGTTTCCGTCTCCGGGATCATCATGGGTGGCATCACGCGCTGTGATGCCCGATATTACAACATACAAACATAAGCATAGCACAATGAATATAAGTACAAGTCTCTTACATTCATCCCGAGTACATTAGTATATCGAGTCTCATGAGCATCGAAGCTAATAAGTTTGGAAATAACTAAACAGCGGAAGCATTAAGGTACAATCGCTCTCTCGGCGATACATCACGGGCATCCAGCAGAGACAGATGTTCTTGCCCTAGAACACCTTACCGGCACATCATCAACACTACTCCTCCGGACCGCACCACTCCCAAGTGTAGTGGCCGTCATCCGGAGTCCGATCCCGCGGACGTTATCTCCGACGTCGAAGTCCTGTCCGACGGGGTCCTCTCGAAAACCACATAGAGCAAAGCCCCGAGCAACTAGAGCTCAGCAAGACCGACCCGTCAAAGTGGCCATCTACAGCCGACTCCTAGTCATGCAAAGGCCAGGGGTAGGATAAAATTAAGCACTAAGCTGGCCTACAAGTGAATCCTTACTTTCTACTTTTAGCAGTTTAATTAAGTTGCAAGAAAGAAATAAATTTAATTTACACTAAGCTACTGCATTACATGTTTCCAAACAAGTAATTAAGCAATACAACAAATTGATCATAATCATCATCATTTTTCTCTTCTTACTACGTTCCGGCGTAGGGACCAGTGACACTCGTTACTCGTGAGGGGCAGCGATTCGAATCGATTTACATCCTGCAGGAGAAACCTGATTGCACGTCACATACGCGCTTCTCGGAAGCCGCATGAGACAACCTTTCCCAGCCGGCACCGTAGTGTTAGTCGGGCCTAGCTCCCCGAGAAGGGTTCCCCACGCGATGCCGTCCCGGGCGTCATCCGTGAGTAGAGTGCTCCCTTCTCTCCTCCCAAATTCCTGTCAAGTAACCAAGGAAGTAGGGTATCTCTCTAACATACAACAACCATCGGTACGTCGGTTTACTAGGCCCATTAACTCCAGCATGCAAACAGTACGTTCAAACTTAATCCACATGGGCCGGACACGACGCGGTCATTGTATGCACGAGACGGGGCTACAACCTTGAAGACTCTTTCAGTCCTTCACTTTCCACCTAAGTTGCCCGTCCGGCCTCCAATTTTCCATTCTCATCTTGATACTCCGCATCGTGTCCAAAAGGTGATTGTCCTATCTACGAGTGGTCTCCGTACCACTCGACGGATCATCGCCCTATTTAAGCAAGCATCTAGCGTAGGGTGATCGAAACATGGACATCGGGATCCTAATGCATGCTAGGGTTTTCATCACAACTCCTGTAGACCTAATGCACAATACGAGATCTACAAGCACGGTGATGAAATTAAAATACAATAACCTATTCTTGAATCTCCTAAAAAGAAATTAACCTAAATAATTTTCCTCTTATTATGCCAAAGTGAATGCACCATACAATAGTACATGTTTCAAGGATTCCAACAAAATTTAGTTTGCAATTTTTCGAGGTCTAGAACTCTAGATATGAATTTTCTAAGTTTAAATGGAATTCGACCCTATTTACAAAATGCCATCCGGAATTTAAACATTTAAATCCGCGCTCGTGCCACACCGAGGACCACAGGGTTCCGGATCCGCGTGTGGCTGTCGCCACACGGGATCCCGGGCCGTGTGGCCCGCCTCGTGGCCTCGCCGGCGCATGACCGGGAGGTGGCGGCGCGGCGGCCGGAGCGGCGCCGGGGCTCGCGGTCCAAGGCGAGGGGTCCCCCGGACGCGGCGCGGTGCAAGGAGTCTAATGGCGGGGTCGGGTTGACGGGGACCTCACCGGAGAGGCGGCGCGACGAGAGGTGGCGGTGCAGGGGTGGTCCGGCGGGGGTGTTCGTCGCGGGGAGGCACGGAAGGAGGAGCGGCTTGGCCGTGAAGCTTCAGCTGGAGCACGAGCTTCACCGTCATGGCCGTGGTTGAGGATGAGCACGACCGGAAGGGGTCGTCGGCGTGGAGGTGGCGGCGGCCGGAGTTCCGCGGCCGGGAAACAAGATTTCCGGCGACCTCGCGGGACAAAGGAGAAGGGTTAGGGTTTGGGAAGTTGCACCATCAAGGTGCGCACGCACCGGGGAAGAATGGGAGGGAGAAGCTCACCGGAGACGCGGAATTTGGTCACGGCGTCCACGGCGGCCGGAGTAGGGCTCGTCGGGGATTATTTCGAAATTGGGTCGATTTAGTTCACCATTTTTGGGGATTTTCGGTCGTCGAGCAAGACAGGGGTGTGGTGGTGGTCGTGGCGTGCTCGGCCCGAGCTGCGGTGGCCGGAGACGGTGGGGCGACGGGCTTCGAGGGGCGGCGACAATGGCGGATGGGGTGGGAGCTCGGGGAGAGAGGGAGGGAATGGAGAGGGGGTTCCGACCGGGGTTGGGGGACCACCCCTTTGTCCCTCCGACCAGGTGGGGACGCGGCCGGAGGGCGCCGTCCACGCGGCGCCGGCGTACGGCCCGGTCAGGCGCGGGGCCTGACCCTGGGTGGCTGACAGGTGGGGCCCGCCGAATATGTCTGTGGCATCTTTTCTTTTTACCCCATTTTCCAAACGTGGCCCGATTCAAATTTGAAAATTCAAATGCAAGGCCTTCCCAAGCTCAAAAATTAAAAAGGAAAATTTTGCTGGATAGTATAACTCTAGAAAGCGACGTGCACGTTGAGTTTACTCAAAAAATCGTGGTAGATTAATTCTGGAAATTCAGAGAAAAGGCTTAAAAGATAAGTTTCTCTGATTTAATTGGGGTATCAAACCTTGATGAAATCCAGTGGGGTTTCGTCCTAAATTTTTCTTTTAACATGCCCTACAACATATATTTTTGGTTGACCATACTTGTGTTGTAGAAATTTGAGTTGTAGTTCAAACTAAAGTGTATTTGAATTTTCATGTCAAATGGTTCTATATACGGATAAGAAAACATCAAGATAACCAGATGACATAACAGTACTTACGTAAACTTGTGGACAAACTGAGTGGAAAATACCAACAAAATCGCAACCGAATAGCCTCACTTTTATAAAGGTGGGCTCACACACTTTCCTAGCGCGGATATGAAGAAAAATCGGCAAAACAAAAGTAACAATTATCTTTCCACCAGATATGATATGCTTCTGAAAAATAACAAAATTGACTTGATGCCATGTCATCCGGCCTTATCTGAACTCCCTCGGGTTATTCCCTAGTGTGTATAAATAGGACCCAAGATAGCCATAGTCAATCACCCAAATCAGTACTCTAGTAGCCAAATTAGAAGTTAGAGCAACACAAAGCAAAATCTCGATTACAATGGCAGCGAAAATGCTTGCCTTTTTTGCTCTCCTCGCTCTTTCAATGAGTGCGGCTTCAGCAACAATTTTTCCACAGTACTTTCCATCGTCCACAGCTCTAATTAACCCATGGTCGGAGTACATCTCTCCGTCTTGCGCTTTAATCTTTCAACAAGCCTACCCACAACAATTTTGGACATCGTCATTTGCACAGCAACAGGTACTGCAACAGATGCAACAACAACAAATTCTTCAACATGTACAACAACAACAAATACTTCAGCAGGCGCAACAACAGCAAACAGTGCAGCAAGTCCGGCAACAACAAGCACTTCAGCAAGTGCAACAACATAACATGTTGCAACAGGTGCAACAACAGAACATGTTACAACAAGTGCAACTACAAAATATGTTGCAACAGATACAAAAACAACAAACATTGCAGCAGGTGCAGCAACATCAGGCACTTCAACAGGTGCAGCAACACCAAACATTTCAGCAGGTGCAACAACAACAGATCTTGCGACAAGTTCAGCAACAACAGATGTTGTAACAAGTTCAGCAGCATCAGATCTTGCAACAAGTTCAACAACAATAGATTCTGCAACAAGCTCAGCAACAACAACTACTCCCGAATTATTTAAACGTACAGGCTATAGTGAATCTTGCTTCCTACGGACAGCAGTTCTTTCCTAGCGGCGCTCGCTTCTAGCTGATCTTCGAGTTCTTGTCCAATAATAATTTCATTTTTGTTCACTGAAGAAATAAAAAGAGTAATAAATGAGATATTATCATCAATGTTTTAGTGATTTTGCTCTTCTCGTCCCATCAACTAAAGAATATAATAAAAAATTGTACCAAGAAGCACAAAGATATAAACAAAAAAACTACGTTATCTTATTATGCCTCTATAAAACTAGATGTTCAAGGCATTTAGTAGGCACCTTATCAGGTGAGTTATTCCTTATTTCCTAACTTATGGCAAGAGTAATTTTTTCAAACTCTAAAATACTACGAGACAACACACCATGGATGAAGAATCTCGAGCGGCAATTATGTGAAAGTTAGAAGTCACTTACACATGGAAACACCTAAGAAGGCGTAACTAAGGTACATATCTTAGCATCACGAGACACATAATAAAGAAGAGGATTAGAGACTAAACATGAAAATTAGAAACTTGGCATACTAGCCAAGATCGCCACAATTTTCCGATATAACGGTGCAACCTCGACACACACAAGTTAACTAGGACCATTGGATGGACTCAGATTTTTTTTTCTTCTCTATCTCTACTCCTTAATAAGTTCGATAAAAACGTCCATATGTACGCCCACTACCCTGTACGCCCACGCCCACGCCCCTATAGTGTCCGCCCAAGCACAGCAAATTCTGATTCGTTTTCAGAGTCCTGATCGTTCTCAGTGTTTCCGAGAGTTTGATGGCCGGTGAAAATCTTGGTGTTCGCTTCTCGATGATAGTTTGGATTGGAGTCCATTTGAGACACTCCACGTTATTAATAAAACATTGTCCAGTGCTAATTTTCTCACATCTCTTTGCGTCGCATTGCCTCACATCAAACTCCGCTGGCACCATTGGAGTTCTATTGGACCTTCTGTCTTTGGTTAGTCAAGTGTTTTTGCAGCTCAGAACTTCTTAGGTTAGTTCTTTCTCTTTGGAGGATCCGTTTTGATAATTTGTTTTCACCCTGAACCCACTCTTCGTGTCAATCGAAGCTCCAGCTTCAATGGCGTACGGCGGCGGCTGTCGAAGACGACGACCACCTTCGTGCCTGTTGGTGTCTATTATTTTTCGTGGGCCTTGTTTTCTTCATGGGCTACGAAGTAATTCTTAACCTGTTGTTTTTTTTGTTTTTTTCATGGGCCGGAACAAGGTCTCTGGTTGTGAGAGCTGCGCTTAGTGTCGTGCCGCCGTCATGCAGCGCCTCAAACTTTTGCTTGGTGTTACCGTTCAAGCGCATGGAGAAATATCTCCTGCTGGTGGCAACCTCGCCTCACAGGTTTGAACTGATACTTCCTTTGATTTAGTCATGCGACAGTCGATGCCGCGTCACTTTGTTGCCTGTTGCCGCATGTTTGGTTTGTAGAATTCGTTATCGCTCATCCACAGGATATGCCTTGTTTAATTAGAATTGATAGTCAGTAGCATGACGTGCTTGTATGCAACGGATCATATTAGCTGATTAAAGAATGCCTGTTGCCGCATGTTTGGTTTGTAGAATTCAGCTACAGTATTTTTTCCAATTGGTTATCGCTCATCCGCAGGATATGCCTTGTTTAATTAGAATTGATAGTCAGTACCATGACGTGCTTGTATGCAACAGATCATATTAGCTGATTAAAGAATGCCTGTTGCCGCAAGTTTGGTTTGTAGAATTCAGCTACAGTATTTTTCCAATTGGTTATCGCTCATCCACAGGTTATGCCTTGTTTAATTAGAATTGATAGTCAGTAGCATGACGTGCTTGTATCCAACGGATCATATTAGCTGATTAAAGAAGTATTGTTGCATGAAGTGACCACATGATCACATCAGCATGAGGTCACATTCATGTCGCTGTTTTATTAACATACTCCCTCCCACTATAGCAATAATGAACTATAGCCACGGTTGGGGGGCTCTACAGCCGCGGTCAGCCCCAACCGTGGCTAAGTTTGCGAGACTACGAGATAATCATCCGTAGCCTCGCAAACAAGGCTAACCGTGATCGTAGTGTGCTACTATAGCCACGGTTGACATTAGCAACCGTGACTATAGTGACAAGCTATAGCCACGGTTGACAATACCAACCGTAGCTACAACAAATATAGGAAAAAAAAAGTGGACCCAAGACGGGTCCACCTCGCCGTCGGATCTCGGGGAGGCGCGCGGCCGCCGCGGAGGCCCCGAGGAAGGTGGTCGTCGCTGGATCTTGACCACGCCGTCGCCGTGGTGGTGGATCCGGAACCCAGCTCCTGCCCCACCGCCGGATCCTGGGGAGGCACGCGGTCGCCGTGGAGGCCCCGAGGAAGGTGGCCGTTGGATCCCGACCGTGCCGTCGCCGTGGTGGTGGATCCCGCGCCGAGCTCCCGCCCCACCTCCGGATCCTTCGAGCTCCTGCCGCACACGCCACCACCGGATTCCAAACCCAGCTCCTGCCCCACCACCGGATCCTACGGAGGCGCGCGGTCGCCGTGGAGGCCCGGAGGAAGGGGGCCGTTGCTGGATCCCGACCGCCATCGTCGTGGTGGTGGATCCCGCGCCGAGCTCCCGCCCCACCTCCGGATCCTTCGAGCTCTCGCCGCACACGCCACCACCCGAAGAGATGGGAGTCGCCATCGCACCGACGCCGCCTCGCTCTCCGTCGGTCGGAGTGGGGAGTGTCCACCACGCCGCTACCAACTCGCTCCCCGCCGGTCGGAGAGGGGAGCTGCGTCGCGGCCTCGCTTCCTACCGGTCGTCGGCGTCGTGGCGGAGCTCGTGGTGGTGGCATAAAGTAGCCAGGTGCGTGAGAGAGAGAGGGAGTGAGGGAGGTGGCGGCGAGTGGAGGATCCGGGGCGGCGCACGCAAGAGAGGGAGGCGACGGCTGTGGAGGGAGAGAGAGGAAGGGAGGAGGTTAGGGTTTGCAAGGAAGGGAATGATTTTATACCGAGAAGAACACTTGGGCCAAAAGAAAAAAAGAAATGGGCCTATGCATTAGTTACGGGCCACATTGTCAACCGTGGCTATTGAGCTATTTATAGCCACGGTTAATGTTGTGAACCGTGGCTATTGTTGTCTAGATCAATAGCCGCGGTTCACAACATGAACCGTGGCTATTGTGCCTTCTATAGCCACGGTTCACCAAGACTCGTAGCCTACCCTCCACCGTAGCCGCGGCCCATTCCGTCTGTCGTGGCTACAAATTTTTGGGAGGCATGGCTATAGTACGCGATTGGTATAGTGTCCATTCCTATATATAAGCATTCCTAGAATCCTAAGACAAAAATACTCAAGAGTAAAAAAAGACATGTATACCCGTCATTTTACACTACCTCATCAATTCTCCACCCACCCACCAACCCATCAAGTTTTGTTTTATCTCTAGGAATATTTATATTGTGAAACAATATTTGAATCCCTCAAATGCTTATATGTAGGAATGGAGAGAGTAGTTGAATCATGTCATCTGTTGAAAGGGTCTTGTTTTTATCCTTTCATCTTTTGATGATCCTGTAGCTCTGGAGTTTGCTCATGTGATGGAATTGTTGAATCCATAAATTCATCAAGTGTTTGTTGTTTTATTTTGAAGGAGAGTAATCACCTGCTTTAGCAACATTTTTCTCCATAATATATGAAATAAAGCACGGGTTACAGATTCTTTCTATTTAAAATAAATTGTGAACACCAAACCTGGAGATTTCTCATATGATGGATCTGTTGAATCTATTAGTTCTTCACCATCATGTGTATCTGTACCAGCTTTAGGGAGTTCTTTCTGCATATTTGAATCTGAAATAACAGTAATCACCTTAGATAAATGAAATAAAACACATGTTACAGAGGGTGTCTCCTTTCTATTTTTCTGTTCAAAATAAATTGTGAACAACAAACCTGGAGATTAGATAATACATGACTTTGTTGATGGAACACGTATGACATAGACTAACGTTTTAAGAAAGGAGAAAATATGTGTATGTAGTGGTCAAATAATATTATTATCGTTGGTAGATTAGGAGGTAAGATTATTGACTATATTAATTAGCTTATATTAATAAAAACATAATTGATCATCTTTAAAAAAGTAAAGGCGACAATATATCAAATAATTAGAAAGGACGCATAGATTGTCTTTTGGTGCGTCCTAAAATTGTTTATCATGCTTTATCTATCAAATATATATAAATCTATAGTTAGTTATATTTAAAATACATCCGTAGCAACGCACGGACACCTTGCTAGTATTAACAAATGAACGATCATAAGGCCAAGTTTTTCCAACTACATTGCATTGTGTGCTCGTTTCTATTCACAATTAATCACTCATAATTTTAATTTAGTTACATAACTTCCACTTATTTTGTTTTCATGTAAGAGAAATGAAATATTACTCATTGTTGATAAAAATGCTACGAATTAAATTTGCCACTCACGAACGGGAAATACGCACAGAGTATAGTTGGCAGAATTTAGATCACAAGAAATAATTCAAGATAGCTTATAGCGCAAATCATTCTTGGGAAGCTACCAATACGGGACATGAATAGAAAATGACTCACGTAAACTTGAATAAATTCCATGCCCGTTTATCTCAAATCTACAAACTCATTTTTCTCACAAAGTAGAATGTAAAATATCTCTAAGGTTAGCATATTATGTGAAACTTGTGGCCGGTTAACTTTTGCTTCCTCATATCATGAAAATACCAAAAAGAAATGATCATTTGGTTTTATATTGACCTTGCCAGGATAGATATATCCAATGGTTCTACATACGGGTAAGAAAACATCAAGATAACCGGATGACATAACAGCACTTATGTAAACTTGTGGACAAACTAAGTGAAAAATACCAACAAATTACCAACCGAATAGCCTTACTTTTACAAAGGTGGCTCACACACTTTCCTAGCGCGGATATGAAGAAAATCCAGAAAATAAAAGTAACAATTATCTTTCTACCGGATATGATATGCTTCTGAAAAATGACAAAATTGACTCGATGCCTTGTCATCCGGCCTTATCCGAACTCCCTTACGTTATTCCCTAGTGTGTATAAATAGGACCCAAGATAGCCATAGTCAATCACCCAAATCAGTACTCTAGTAGCCAAATTAGAAGTTAGAACAAACAAAGCAAAATCTCAGCTACAATGGCAGCGAAGATGCTTACCTTTTTGCTCTCCTTGCCCTTTCAATGAGTGCGGCTTCAGCAACAATTTTTCCACAGTACTTCCCATCGTCCATAGCTCTAATTAACCCATGGTCGGAGTACATCTCTCCGTCTTCCGCTTTGATCTTCCAACAAGCCTACCCACAACAATTTTGGACATCGTCATTAGCACAACAACAGGTACTGCAATAGGTGCAACAACAACAGATTCTTCGACAGGTACAACAGCAACAAATACTTCAACAGGCGCAACAACAGCAAACAGTGCAGCAAGTGCAGCAACATCGAGCACTTCAACAGGTGCAGCAACACCAAACACTTCAGCAGGTGCAACAACAACAGATCTTACAACAAGTTCAGCAACAACGAGATGTTGCAACAAGTTCAGCAGCATCAGATCTTGCAACAAGTTCAACAACAACAGATTCTGCAACAAGCTCAGCAACAACTACTACTCCCGAATTATTTAAACACACAGGCTATAGTGAATCTTGCTTCCTACGGACAGCAGTTCTTTCCTAGCGGCGCCTGCTTCTAGCTGATCTTCGAGTTCTTGTCCAATAATAATTTTATTTTTGTTCACTCGAAGAAATAAAAAGAGTAATAAATGAGATATTATCATCAATGTTTTAGTGATTTTGCTCTTCTCGTCCCATCAACTAAAGAATATAATGAAAAATTGTACCAAGAAGCACAAAGATATAAACAAAAAACTAAGTTATCTTATTATGCCTCTATGAAACTAGATGTTCAAGGCATTTAGTAGGCACCTTATCACGTGAGTTATTCCTTATTTCCTAACTTATGGCAAGAGTAATTTTTTCAAACTCTAAAATGCTACGAGACAACACGTCATGGATGAAGAATCTCGAGCGACAATTATGTGAAAGTTAGAAGTCACTTACACATGGGAACACCTAAGAAGGCGTAACAAAGGTACATATCTTAGCATCACGAGACACATAATAAAGAAGAGGATTAGAGACTAAACATAAAAATTAGAAGCTTGGCATACTAGCCAAGATCGCCACAATTTTCCGATATAACGGTGCAACCTCGACACACACAAATTAACTAGGACCATTAGATGGAACAACTCATATTTTTTTGTTCTTATTAACAAATGAACGATCATAAGGCCAAGTTTTTCGAACTACATTGCATTGTATGCTCGTTTCTATTCACAATTAATCACTCATAATTTTAATTTAGTTACATAACTTCCACTTATTTTGTTTTCATGTAAGAGAAATGAAATATTACTCATTGTTGATAAAAATGCTACGAATTAAATTCGCCACTCACGAACGGGAAATACGCAGAGAGTATAGTTGGCAGAATTTAGATCACACGAAATAATTCAAGGTAGATTATAGCGGAAATCATTCTTGGTAAGCTACCAATACGGGACTTGAATAGAAAATGACTCACGTCAACTTGAATAAATTCCATGCCCGTTTATCCCAAATCTACAAACTCATTTTTCTCACAAAGTAGAATGTAAAATATCTCTAAGGTTACCATATTATGTGAAACTTGTGGCCGGTTAACTTTTGCTTCCTCATATCATGAAAATACCAAAAAGAAATGATTATTTGGTTTTATATTGACCTTGCCGGATAGATATATCCAATGGTTCTACATACGGGTAAGAAAACATCAAGATAACCGGATGACATAACAGTACTTATGTAAACTTGTGGACAAACCGAGTGGAAAATACCAACTAATTAGTAGCCAAATAGCCTCACTTTTACAAAGGTGGGCTCACACACTTTACTAGCGCGGATATGAAGAAAAATCCACAAAACAAAAGTAACAATTATCTTTCTACCAGATATGATATGCTTCGAAAAATGACAAAATTGACTTGATGCCATGTCATCCGGCCTTATCCGAAGTCCCACAGGTTATTCCCTAGTGTGTATAAATAGGACCCAAGACAGCCATAGTCAATCACCCAAATCAGTACTCTAGTAGCCAAATTAGAAATTAGAACAACACAAAGCAAAATCTCAGCTACAATGGCAGCGAAGATGCTTGCCTTTTTGCTCTCCCCACCCTTTCAATGAGTGCGGCTTCAGCAACAATCTTTCCACAATACTTTCCATCGTCCACAGCTCTAATTAACCCATGGTCGGAGTACATCTCTCCGTCTTTCGCTTTGATCTTCCAACAAGCCTACCCACAACAATTTTGGACATCGTCATTTGCACAACAACAGGTACTGCAACAGGTGCAACAACAACAGATTCTTCAACAGGTGCAACAGCAACAAATACTTCAACAAGCGCAACAACAGCAAACAGTGCAGCAAGTCCGGCAACAACAAGCACTTCAGCAAGTGCAACAACATAACATGTTGCAACAGGTGCAACAACAGAACATGTTGCAACAGGTACAACAACAACAAACATTGCAGCAGGTGCAGTAACATCAGGCACTTCAACAGGTGCAGCAACACCAAACACTTCAGCAGGTGCAACAACAACAGATCTTGCAACAAGTTCAGCAACAACAGATGTTGCAACAAGTTCAGCAGCATCAGATCTTGCAACAAGTTCAACAACAACAGATTCTGCAACAAGCTCAGCAACAACAACTACTCCCGAATTATTTAAACGCATAGGCTATAGTGAATCTTGCTTCCTATGGGCGGCAGTTCTTTCCTAGCGGCGCCTGCTTCTAGCTGATCTCCGAGTTCTTGTCCAATAATAATTTCATTTTTGTTCACTGGAGAAATAAAAAGAGTAATAAATGAGATATTATCATCAATGTTTTAGTGTATTTGCTCTTCTCGTCCCATCAATTAAAGAATAATAATGACAAATTGTACTAAGAAGCACAAAGATATAAACAAAAAAACTAAGTTATATTATTATGCCTCCATGAAACTAGATGTTCGAGGAATTTAGTAGCCACCTTATCACGTGAATTATTCCTTATTTCCTCTAACTTATGGCAAGAGTAATTTTTTCAAACTCCAAAATACTATGAGACAACACGCCATGGATGAAGAATCTCGAGCCACAATTATGTGAAAGTTAGAAGTGACTTACACATGGGAACACCTAAGAAGGCGTAACTAAGGTACATATGTTAGCATCACGTGACACATGATAAAGAAGAGGATTAGAGACTAAACACAAAAATTAGAAGGTTGGCATACTAACCAAGATCGCCACAATTTTCTGATATAACGGTGCAACCTCGGACACACACAAATTACCTAGGACCATTGGATTGAACAACTCATATTTTTTTGTTCTTATTAACAAATGAACGACCATAAGGCCAAGTTTTTCGAACTACATTGCATTGTATGTCCGTTTCTATTCACAATTAATCACTCATAATTTTAATTTAGTTACATAACTTTCACTTATTTTGTTTTTATGTAAGAGAAATGAAATAATACTTTTTGTTGATAAAAATGCTATGAATTAAATTCACCACTCACAAACGGGAAATTTGCACAAAGTATAGTTGGCAGAGTTTAAATCACACGAAATAATTCAAGGTAGCTTATAGCGAGGTGGAGTATTTCAAGGCAAAGGCGTATGCTCTGCGCGAAGCAAACTCTGCACTAGATCCCTAATAGTAGCCCCTCGAGGGATGAGCTCACTTCACGCGCGAGTCATGGGAGGTCGCTCGAAATTTCTCTCGTGCATGTGAGCGAGCGAGGGGAAAACGCCACTCCCGGGTTTGACACTAAATGGCTTAATTTTGGTGATGAATCTTGTTTGTTGGTACTTGGCTTGTCGGCTTTTCGACGTGCTAGCGCTTCGATGGGCTCGGTTGGATTTCCGATTTTCCCACTAGTTCTTGAGAAGTCATGCCTTGGCTGTTGTAATGCTACGCGTCAGCATTTTACCGTGTGCGTCACCGCTTCGCTATTGTCTCCGACTTAGGTTTCATCCCACGCTTATAAAAAGAATTGTGCGGTGAAAATCTGCTTATAAAAAGAATTGTGCGGTGAAAATCTTAGTACTCCTTCCAGTGAAAGAGCTTTTTAACCTAGAGCTTCTCGGATCCCTGGTTGTTGCTTGCTGCTTCGATTCCCGATAGCTTTCCATCTTCGCATCTTTCATTTTTTGTATGTAGATCCGGCCATTCCCGCCTTTTGTTTTTACCGATAGTATTGTTTCGGATGGCTTCGCCCGGACATCGTGGAGCTTCCGCCGATCGCGAGGTTGCTACCGGCGCGAGCCATGCCGGAGCCGGGGACGTTAGCTCTCCGAAGTAAAAACTTTGCACTTCACTCTCCGATGCTACGTCTTCCGGAGAAGAGAGTTGCAGCTCCAACGCCGGTGATGACGGTGCTACCAGCGACCTTGCTAGTGATGACGAACGAGACGAGCCCGTCGTTGAGGCTATCTAACCGATGATGATAGGAAGATATCTCCTTCGAAGCCTCCGTCAACGCCGGCGAAGTGGACGCTCGCGATGGCACTTCGTGCCGCCGCCACCCAAAAGCGCCAAGGTATCCGATCCCTCGAACGTTTTGAATTGAGCCCTCCCTAATGACCGAGGAGCTTGCGAAGGAGCTGGTCGATGTGGGATTGATCACAAAGTACCGCCTTCCAACAGGTGAGGTAGAATTCGAGCCAAAACAGAAGTGGCGGTTGTCTTCCACGACTACTTCGTCGCGGGACTAATTATTCCATACCATCGGCTCATGCCGACCATCTTGGAGCAAGTACAAATCCAACCGCACGAGCTGACGCCTAGCACCTTCATTGATCCGAGCAAGTTCGTCCGGGCCATGGCCAGCTACGACGGGGACTTGGATATTGAAGTTTTTGCCCGTCACTTCGCGTTGCATAATCAGCAGCGCCGAATTGATATCAACGGCGTCAAGCACGGTTGCAACTATGTGTTGTTCAGCTCGCGCAGCGACGTAACGAGAACAAGTGCATCATTCACCGAAGCATGAACAAGTGGAGCCGTCGCCGGCAACGCTATTAGTTCACTTCGAGCCTCATCCCCTCGGACCTCGCCTCGGATGCCTGGACTTTGAGAAATGAGGGCACGCGAAGGGACGCTTCAATCTAGTCCTTCGTGTCGCGTGGATTCACTATTTGCCTCGCGACGTGCCACACGAAGGAGAGGGAACGATTGTTGTCGACTCGTTGCTGCTGGTAAGAAACGGAAATGCGACTCGGTGGTGGAGCGAGTTCTTCTAAGTCTCATCGACGAAAAGGCCTTCTATCCTTGTCGATTGACCCCGAGTCTTCGACTAAGGCTGTTGCCGCACCGTCGGCTTCTTCATAGCCTACTCGCACGACGTCTCCCAACTCTAGGGCCTCGGTCGGTTACGATCTTCGACCCGCTCTCTTCGAGTAAGAAGAAAGTTGTGAAGAAACCTCAAGTGGAGGGCCGAAAACGGTTCTAGCACTCCCAAGCGAGGTATGCATCTTTACTTCGATGCTCGCTTAGTTTTAGGTTCTCCTTTATCACCGATTTCTCATTCTTTGACCTCGCAGGGGATATCGGCACTACCGACTACATCCCCGAAACCCTTAGCCAGGATCGAGGTCATTTGTCCACTTCATAAACTTTCACTACCGATTAGGGCTCTAGCGTTTGATTTGGTTCTCACCGACCTACCAGGTGAAAAGCTGGTTGTGGAGCTGCAGACCGCTCTTCGCGAGGGCCAAGACTTCGTTGATGCTCCGTCAAGCCGCACGTCGCAAGGGGCGGAGCCGGACAAGGAACTCGCCGCCGCGAAGGAGGCTAACACCCAGCTAAGGCGGAGGTGACCCGGTTAAAGGTGGCGGCAACGGGCGACAATAAGGCGTTGGTTGCGGCATGAAAAAGGGTCGAAGGTGTGGAGGGGAAGCTAAAGGTTGTCGAAGTGGAGAAAGGTTTTATGTCCTCCTCCCTCACGTGACACGATCGCTTCTTCATCGAGGAGGGGGAAGATTACTTCTTGCCTCGCCTCTTCGCTCGGGGGAGTTGGTGCTCATGCCCCCGCCTTCCAGCTATCCCGAGCGTTATTGAAAAAGCTGCAATTTCGCTTCGCTCTTCAACGTGGAGGTCACGCTCGAATCTTATGGAGCGATGCGATTGTGGGCGTGTCAACGATCTTGCCGATCTAGCGGTTGTTGCCATTGGCCCTCGACTCTTGTGAAGATTCGAGCAAAACGGCAAGCCGCCCGACGAGTCATGCCGGACTATTGGGTTGCTCATGGGCACGAAGCTCCACGTGAAGATGTTGTGGCTCAGCAAACTCGGTGAGCCACCCCCCCCCTTCTTTTCCTTCTATAATTCGTTTCATCTTGCTTGTCTTGAATCCTCGGATGTTTATCTTGATTCACAGCTCCTCAAGGCTCAAGATGCCGAAAAGGTGGAGCAGGACGGGGAGCAGGACCGACCAGCTGAAATGGCTTCTCACCGCCAACAGAAGCGCCATCTTTGGTCGTCGGGTCCAGTTGGAAGAAGAGGTGGATTAGATAAGGCTTTTAAGTGGTGGGCTTCGCTTGCTTTTGTGAAAAACTCCGCTTGTAATAACTTTTAACCCGTGCAGGTTCCGTGCGAGGGCCCCGAGCAGGGATCGGATAGCGATGTGTCTCGATCTAATTCGGGCGTTTGATCTTCCCAATGATCGTGCGCGAGGCGACGGCTGCCGCCTCGAGCTCGGACGCTGATTTGGGCTATTTCGAGGCCCCGGATAGGGCTTGCGACGACGTTGATAATCTCTCGGGAGGAGGCGGAGCAATGTCTCCCGGCTTCGAGTTTCTAGGGCCATGGTGCGGAAAGTGGGCGGTAGGTTCGCGGCCGCCGAGTTTGGCGATGCCATTGGTGGTTCTTCGTTTCACGCCGCCGCTTCCCGGCTGTACCTCGCCCTCCCCCAAAAGTAGGTCCAACACACTTCCAAGTTTATGGTGATGTTGTGAGGGGTAGCCTCACTAGTCGCTCCCTCCCCCCCCGCTAGCAATTGGTTTGAGTTATTATCCCGAGTCCTTTGAGCGAGATGAATAGGATACTCGTCAAACCCACTTTTTCGAGTCGGATGTTGTTATCAAAGGGAACAGGAATAGAATCTCATAGGGTTGTGTTTGCTGCTTCACTTCGCATTACTCGGCTTTGAAGACGGATGAATTTGAGCCCGTGTTGCTCTCGATATCATGCCCCTCGCCCGGCAGCGAGCTTACTTGTGGGTTACTCGGGGTTCTTATGAACGGTATTGCGCTTTGTATCCGCAAGGTGACCACACCGATTTCTGCAATATCGCTAGCGTCCGATACGCTAAAGGCCGATGCAAATTGACGAAATTCTTTCGAGATCGACCTAGCACTTTGGCATCCACTTTTTTTGAGGACATAAGCGTGAAGTTCAAAGTTCTAGAATGCAATCCGGCAGATATGTTTTCGCATATGATACTCCGCTTTACGAAGGGGATAACATTGGTGGAGTTGTTGAGATTTTTTGATCGATTATGTATTCCAGGCCTTGCCTAGTCACTTGCCCGAACCGAATGCTTATGAGTCGACGGTTCTTCCGTACCGTGCTATAAGGCTCAGGATTGCCCTTGCTAGTTGTGTTACTTCGTCTTGTGTTGTCTTTGATGCTCAAGTTACCTCCCTGCTTGCTTGCGAGCCCATTGGCTTTGGGGCCATTTAAGCTTTCTCCCGCATTAAATGCCACTCCCTCGTCTTAATCGTTAGGGGCGAAGTGAATTTACTTCGAACGAAAAGTGAGCCCCTTCGCGGCTTAACACTTCATTTTGTTTAAAGAAAATGACACCCCCTAGTCGTTAGGGGTGCGGTGAATTTACTTCGAAAAATGCGAGCGCCTTTACGGCTTTACGCTTCGTTTTGTTTAAAGAAAACGTCACTCTCCTCTCTTTGTTGTTAGGGATGAAGTAAATTTACTTCGAACGAAAAATGTGAGCCCCTTCGCGGAGTAATGTAACAACTCTAAAGAATCAACATGCATTGCATGTCATTTATCATCATGTCATCATGAGCATCCGTGAAATTATTTACTTTGTGTTAAGAAGATGCACATAAAATATCAAATTGGCTAAAGAATAAAGGAAGTGTTAAAAAAATAAAATGAGAAGAAAATTCAAGTTTAACATTTTCTATAGCTTAATTACCACAAATAAAGATTTTTGAAAAGGTCCTGAAAGGATTTTGATTTATGCAAATATTTACAAGAAATAAACAAAGTCTCTTTTATTAATTTAGCTATGAATTTTTTAATCCAAAAATGATTTGGAATTTCTACTTGGACTTAATAGGAAAAGGGCCTAAAATGTTTTCATTTAAACCCCTGAAAAATTTGGGAATTTTTGGAGCTCGGGAAAGCCACCTTTTAATTTCGTGAAAGAAGAAGGGCCTTTTTGCAAAATGACCACGACCGGCCCGGGCATCGGCCTCTTCTCCTCTCTTTCTCTCTCACCGCGCCCTCGCCACCGCCCGCGGCGCACCGCCTCTCCGGCAGGGTGCCACGACCCCGGGCCACGCAGCTCGCTGGCCGGAACCGCCACGGGAGGGAGATAAAGACCCCGCCGTCTCCTATTTTTCTCCCCCTTCCTCTCATTTCGCCCCGCCATTGCCGCACCTCCGGCTCCCACCGTCGCCGAGGCTGCTCCGGTCTCTCCCCGTCCAAGCCGCCACTCCCGGAGGCTCCGCCGGACTCTGCGAAGCTCCACGAACCGAGCAATACACTTGAGCATCTCCACTCCGTCGAGGCGAGCTGGTTTTTCCTCCACGGCACCTCACCGTCGACTTCCGCCATCCCCGCGATTCGGTGAGCCGTGGTGAGCAATTGATGATCTTTTCTCTTCCGGACGGTGCGCAACTAGATGCTCTATATTCTCAGTAACTCATCCTTGCTATTGTTCTACGGAAAGACGAGCAATCACCGTTCTTCTCCGCGTCCGGTCGCCGCCATCTCCACCTTCCACGGTGAGCACACCTCTCGAGACTTGCTCATGTCCTTTTGATTCCATGATGAGCTTGCGCATGCTCCGTGGTACGTGCCAGCGAGTTTTCCCCAATTTTTGTGCTCTATGATGAGCTCGCGCCACCGCCGGAGGGTTCGCCCTGGCCGGACCTCGCCGCCGGCATGTTTCCGGCCGAGCTCATGCTCCATCGTTCACACCGGAGTGTTCCCCGCGTCGTGTAGGTGCTCTAGGTAGTCTCACGGCGAGCTTTGCTCCACGCCCGGCCAACTCCGGCCGTTGCGCCGCCGCCGGCCCGCCGCCGCGGTGGTGCCACACCGCGAGCCACACGCGGGTGGGATCGCGTGTGGCTACGCGGGATCGGGTGTGGCCAACCACTGTGGCCCTCCGTGTGGCACAGAATTGATTTTAAATTTTCAAAATTCGTAGAAAATTCGTTAAAATTCGGAAAAATGCCAAACCAACTTTGTTAGACTCACAAAAATGAGAACTATTTATTTGAGAAATAAAATATTTATTTTGAGTAAATTTATTTTATAATTAGTAATTAATCACTTTCTTTGATTAAAGAAAAGCTATTATTTTATGCAAATAAAATGTTTAATTGTGAAAAATAATTTTTATTGATGAAGGAGATACTGCAGACGAAATTAATGATGAAATTTATTTTTCCAAAATTAAACTTAAATTGTATTAATTTATGTGATCACAATTTATTAACCTTTAATCACTTAAAGTAATTATTTACTTGTTGCCTAATAAATTAGAATATTGTTAATTATTGAACTTAAGTAATTAGTGACCTTAATTCAGTAATTAAGGAAACAAAACTAATTAGTAATAATCTTGATTAAACATTTATTAATCAGCATAATTAATTGTTAATTAATGCTTAATGAACATACTTATCCATAATTTGTTAATTAACTAAGGTGATTAAGCATTAATCATTAATTATTATTTATGGGACTTCATTAATGAATCCTTGCATACTTTCATCATATGCATTCATGCATACATGATTATGATTCGCGATGCATTGCTGGTCGACTAGGTTCTAAGGTGATCGAGGTTCCACCCGAGGGCGAGTCAGAGCCGGGATCTCGAAGTCGACCCAGCCGCCGAGGAGATTAACTTCGAACGGACTCAAGGCAAGCTCCGGTGCATCCTACCTATGTTTTTAAATATTTTACTTTATCACATAGTATAGTTATGCTTGTGCATTAGGTGTTAGGGTTTGGTTGACACCCTAGATGCATTATGGTAGGTATCCGTTTGTTTATTCTATACTTGGTACAGGTAGCTCAATAGAGGCTAAGCTTAATTCATAGTGGCAACGGTAGCTGGTTAGGGTACTTAAAGCATGGAGGTTTTAAGAGTTTTGTGTTGACACTAAAGATGATGAGAGTGTTAATGAAGTTGAGACCGGACGGGCCCCGTAGGAGAAAGGGCAAGACGGAGATGAGGTCTTGCAAGGTGGTAGCCCCGTCTATGTCGGTCAAGGACCGTACTCGTTGTCGGCTTAGTTGAACAAGTTTGAACGTACCGTGCTACATGCTGGTATCATGGGCCCGAGCAAGCTGATGTACCCTATCGCCCCGAGAGATGTAGCGTAGCCGGCTCTCTTTTGCCGACTGTTAGTGAGAGGATACTCTCACGGGAGGGAGATGGGTCGACCACGAGGGAAGTCGTGGCTTCGCCATACTCCCGGGGGAGTTGGAAATAGCTAGTCTCGCTGTCGGTGCTAGCGGGAAAGGTTGTCGTATACGATCGGTGTGAGGCGTATACGTCGTGTAGTCGGGTTTTGCCAGCTGGTATAAATCGATTCGAATCGCTGTCCCTCGCAGTAATGAGTACCGCTTGTTTAGCTCGTCACATCGTAGTAAATTTTATGGAAGATGAAGATGAGAGATGGAAGGATAAAGATCTATTTTATCTTGATTGAAAACTTGATTGAAATAGAGATAGGTTGCAAACACCAAAGCTAATGAACTTAACATGAGCTAAAATATTGAAAGTAAGGACCCAACCTTTAATGCTGTTTTCGCAAAGGAGTAAACCCCACAGCCGTAAAGCCTTTGCATACTAGGCGTCGGCCTTAGCGTGCCATGTTGACGGGTCAGTCTTGCTGAGTATTAGAATACTCGGGGTTTGTTCATTACCTTTCAGGGAACGAGTTGTACTACCACGACTTGTATGGCAGCTTCCCCGAAGAGGAGCAATGTCCGGAGGGAGGTTCCCTTTAGTGGGAACGTATCCCCACGCCGTGAAAGAGAGAGGACCGTGATGTACGAAGGGCTCAGTGCATCACGTTGTTTCGTTTGAAGTCTTTTGAGTTGTATAATAGACAAACTTCCGCTGAATACTCGTAGGATGTTAAACGTCAATAATGTTATATTCCGCTGCAAGAATGTTTGTTTTCGAAAAACCTGGTTGTATTGTACCATGATGTATATATTCGGCTTGTATGAGATGATGTTTCTGTTGTAACTCGCTTTGTCGAGTGTCCCTCTGTTCCGATTCCCGGGTGTCCCGGAGGGGATGTCACAAGTAAGACTTCTTTTTTTGTTTAAAGAAAATACCAGTACTCCCCCCCCTCTTAGCCATTGGGGGCGAAGTGAATTTACTTCAAAAACGCGAGCCCCTTTGCAGCGTAACGCTTCATTTAGTTTAAAGAAAACGCCACCCCCCCCCCGCCCTCTTAGTCATTCGGAGGCGAAGTGAATTTACTTTGAAAAACTCGACCTCCTTTGCGGCTTAACGCTTCATTTTGTTTACGTAAAACGCCACTCGCCCCCTCCCCCCCTCTTAGTCGTTAGGGGCGAAGTGAATTTACTTCGAACAAAAAACATGAGCCCCTTTGCGGCTTAACGCTTTGTTTTGTTTAAAGAAAACGCCACCCCCTCTTAGTCATTAGGGGCGAAGTGAATTTACTTCGAATGAATAACGTCGGTCCCTTTGTGGCTTAACGCTTCATTTTGTTTAGACTTCCGTAGATCTTGTTTATGCCCAGCGGGGTGAATTGCTTTACCGGCCAACCCTCCATGGGTTTTGCTTATCCCCGACGGAATGAGTTGCTTAGCTAGCCAACACTTCGTGGTGTATTGCTTATGCCCGGTGGAGAGAATTGCTTAACCGGCCAACCCTCCGTGGGTTTTGCTTTTCCCCGACGGAGTGAGTTTCTTAGCTAGCCAGCACTCCGGTGTGTATTTCTTATGCCCGGCGGAGTGAATTGCTTAACTAGCCAACCGTCTGTGGGTTTTTCTTATCGCCGACGGGGTGAGTTGGTTAGCTAGCCCGCACTCCATGGTGTATTGTTTATGCCCAGCGGAGTGAATTACTTAACTAGCCAACCCTCCGTGTGTTTTGCTTATCCTCGCCGGAGTGAGTTGCTTAGCTAGCCAACACTCGGGGGTGTATTGCTTATGCCCAGCAGTAGTGCGGTCTGTCGATCGAGGTTATCTCGCTCGTCATATATTCAGATTTCCTTTGTTTTTGGAAGTCATTTCAATTGTTTTTTGCTTCGAACTTAGGGGAAATGCAGCTTTATATTGCTTATAGATGCTATTACACTTGCCGCCTCATTAAAAACCTCGCACCCCGAAAAGGGGTTTCCTCTGTGAGGAAAAGAGTACGGACTTTTGCAATGAAAAAGAAAACTAGACGCCTATCACTTTAAATTTAAGTGCTACCTACTTCACCGGCGCCTTTGCTTATATTTTTGCAAAGGTGTGATTTTACACCTTTTGGCTAAAGCGTGGCTCGAGGCTCCTCGCACTTCACAAGGGCGTTGATCCTTCTTGCTACTTGATTTTTCTTTTTCCTTGACGAGTCGTGCTTGGACGCATTTTGCTCATGCGGTGAGGTTTTTCTTCATTGTTCGCGCGACAAATGCTTATGTCCGCTTCCGTGCTTGCTGCTCTTGTTAGCTTCCGGATCTTGTCTTGCTTGAGTGCTGGTGACTTGGCTAGTTTGGCTTCGCCTCCTGGGTAGCTCTTAGCGGGTGCTTCAATGTTGTGCATGTTTGCCACTCCGGGGTGAATCCCTTCTCTATGTTTCTCGGCTAACCGATCGTTATTACACCATTTGCTGCTAGTATCTTCATGCGAAGATATGCATTATGGATTATAGCATCAAACGTGTTGATTGTTGGCCTCCCTAGTATTGCGAAGTATGGGTAGTTTAGCCTCGACCACATCAAATGTGATGAACACTGTTCTCGGGCTGCTTGCGTCGCCGAAGGATAGTGGCAGTTTTATTTTTCCCGTAGGCTCCACTCTTTTTCGTCAAACCCGTACAAAGGCATGTTAGAGGGCTCTAAATCATGGTCGGTGTACCCCATTCTCAACAATGTCCCGTGGAAGATTATGTCGGCTTGACTTCCATTGTCCACAAGGACTTTGTCGATTCTCCATTTGTCAATGTGAGCTTCAATCACAAATGCATCCGAGTGAGGGTAACTTTTCAACTTGAGGTCAGCTTCGTGAATGTTGTTGGTATATGCGACTACTTGGACTTTCCGATCGGCCTATCCACGAAAACTACATTTACCAATCTGAAATAGTCCCTTTGTTGCCTCTTATTATCGAAGTCAATACTTGAGCCCGCTGATATCATTCCGATGAACCCTTTTGCTGGCAACAGCTGGACACGGTTGTCTAGCTTGCTTACGTCTTCGATTTTTTGTGGTGGTAATGGAAGTGGCTCCGAATATGCCATTCTATTGTCCCGCTTCGCATGATGTGTGGTTGAGGTTCCCTGGAACTGCGGGTGCCGGTGATGATGATTTGTTCCGAAGTAAGGTGTTGGGTGGTAAGGTTGTTGTGGATAGTAGTGGTTTTGGACACTTGGTTGTTGTATTGGTTGTGGCCAACAGTGTCGTTGTCATGTGGTTTGTCACCAACAACTGCTCGTAGTGCTTCTTTTCCACCTCTAGCCGTCTCATTATTTCTTTTGTCCTTGGGCAATCCAAAGTCTTGTGTCCTACGTGGCCTTCACAAGTAGATGTAGTATGGCTTCTTTCGTTGATACCTGGTCGTTGCGGCCGGCGAAGTTATTGGCTTTGTTGCTATTTTGCGGTGCTCCTTTCTGCTCACCTTGTTGTCCTTGCCTTTCGCTCTCCTTGTTGCTTTTGCCTTGTATGTTGTTGACTGTTCCTCCTTGCATGTTGTCCCGGGGTTTCGCCTTCCTGTTATGCCTATCATAACCGTTGTTCTAGGCTTCACGAGACCGCTTCCGGTTCAAAGTCCAACTCTTGTAATCTATTTCTGATCCGCGGTAATCTTGAAATTTGCTACACATCTATTGCAACGTCATAGGGCGCTTCTTGTATAGTGTACTCAATTACGAACTCTTCCAAGTACTTTCGGGCATTGAGACTTTAGGCTAAGAAATCTTCTCGTAGTAATTTGCAAGAAGCTCGTTTGGCTACCGTGCGATGTGCCTATGATTTTCAAGAGCTTCGAAGCGCCCATGAATCCTCTCGAAGTTTGTTGTCACTTTGTCCCTTAGATTTTCCCAACTCGTAGATTGACCCAAGTTGCATGCTAAAGTACCAGGTTGATGTCGGTCCTTCCAAGGAACATGCAAATACCTTAGCCGGTGCTACTTCGTCTCGGGCCGACAAAGTGATTGATGCTTCGTAGCCGATGAGGAACTACCTTGGATCTGTTTCTCGCCTCGTACTTAGGGATTGTTCCCGTTCTAAAATTTTCTCGGGTATGGCACTCTTTGCAGCCCTTCCGACAGCGGTGAGTCTTTGTCATAAGTTACAATTCCATGTCTTCTCGATGGGCAACACTTCGCGCCGTGATCTAGGGTTTTCTCGCCTCGATGCTTGGGTCGAGCTCCGCTTTGAATCACTTTCGATTGTTGTTGTTGTTTTTCTTTTGGACTTTTTTTGCTTCGATCTTGCTCGGACCTCCTTACTTCTATTGAGAGCTCGGTGTGCTTGCGTCTTTCTTCGAGCATGCCTTCTTTTTCTTGCAATAGCTTTTCTCTCGGCGCTACTTCCCGCATTAGCTTCTCTCGTACTTCTTCAAGCTCTTAGTTGTTTCTTTGCAGCCTCTCTACTTCTTGAGCTAGTGAAGCGCTCTCCCGAGCCGTCACTGTCTTCGTGGTCATTCTCCTCTTGAATAGCTGCCAGCCTTGCCCGGGTTTTGCTTTTCTTGGCGGACTTCGCTTAAACCCTCAGCATGTGCCGAGGTTAGGGACCGCTCAATCTGAAGTAGCTCCGATCTCGTGGCTATGCTACGGGGTTGTCCTCCGAGCTGAGCCCGAGTGTGTCAAGGTTGTTCCTACTAGTCCCGCCGGCAGCTCTTGAACTAGCCGAGCAACTACCGTGGTTCTTATGGATCTGCTCATCGTGGGCGCTAATGTTGGTATGCTAAGAGGCGAGGTGAGGCACTCACTTAGTACACCGAACACAAGAGAAGATACATGCAAAGTATGAAAAACTGGTTGGTAAGATGGAAAATCTTGAATAAGCGAAGTTAACTCGAGAATTACATGTGTCTTTACAGGTGACTCTTGGTCTTCTTTTATAGTCATGGGGAATCACAAATTTACATGACCATCCTACCCCTAGTCGAATGCCCTCGATACTTCGAGAGGCGGTAACTCCCGAGGGCATTACGGAGAATCTTCTCGGCCACGCGCGAATGGCGGCTTAGCTACCACCAGGTCGGAGGGCACCGTGGGGAGACACTTCGCTTGGGCATCCGCTCTTTGCCTGAAGGTCAGCTTGGGGAATGGTCGTTGTCTTCGTTGTCGGTTGCTCGCATGGCTTTGCACCACATGGCCAACGTTGGTGCTTCGCACCTTCTCTCGGTCACGATAACGCCGGGATTCCTGCACATCTATTTAGCCTCGTTGTCGTTAATGATTAAGGAAAGACGAAAGACTCGGGCCCATCCAGCCGAGGTGGAGCATCGCGGGGCAAAGGCGTATGCTCCCCGCGAAGCGAACTCCGTGCTAGATCCCAAAGAGGGTCCACGGTGCACCGGGCGAAGGGGAACGGGTGAGGCTCCAATCCCGGCCGTCCGCGGAGGATCGGATGGCGTAGGGTAGGGCCGGCGAGGCAATCGGCGGCCGGGCGAGCTGCCGTGGTGGCGCCATGGGAGGGCTCGCTAGAGTTGGCCGCGAGGGCGCTCCGGTGGCCGGTACCCAACCAGTACGGAGGGGAAATAGAGGGAAGCTCGCGGGGATCCTCACCATGAGGTCTCACACGCCGAGGAGCGGCCGGAGGCGGGTCACGGCAGCGAGGCACAGGTGGCAATGTCCAGCAGCGTTAGGGTAGCGCTCCAAGCGGTGGCTTCGCCTCGAGCCGGTACAAAAGGAGGTGGCGTGCTCGTCACGCGGTTGAGGCGGTCCGAGGTGGCATCCATTTCGTAGCGCAGAGTGTGGCGTCCCACTTGGGGGGGGGAGGGATACATCGTGTATACGTACCAATCCCTAGAGCGATAGGCTGGTACACACATGGATGATACAAATCCGATACAACAACCTTTATTAATTTCTCAAAGGGAAATAGCTAGGAGATACATGGTTTGGATTACAATCAAAGAGGTAGATAGGCCAGCCTAAATTAAAAGAAAACACACTAAAAACTTCATAGACTCCACAAGCAACATCGAGCGAAGGACGCGACCTACTCCTCGTCTTCGTAATAATCTCCATCTTCGTCCGAATGATTTAGCAACGGGTGAGTACATAAGGTACTCAACAAGCTCTACCACTAGCAAAGCATAACTATATATGCATTTGGGATGTGGTCAAGGTATGGCTAAGAGTTTTGCGGAAAGCGTGAGTGCAAGGGGCTTGTCGAGTCTTTATCTCGGCAATAAACTACCTAGCCCCGCACCAACTAGGAACTCGATGGTGCAACACTCACACAAGGATTTTAGATAAGTTCGGACCCCTCAATTGAGAATAATACCCTACATCATGTATCTTTTGTATTGCCTTAGCAAATATCTATTGCGTCAGATCGTAGAACTAGTAGAACTTGTCCTCTTAGAGGTCCCTATCCCTGCCTTATATATCTGGGGAGGCAAAGTTACATGCAAAATCCTAATCGGTTGCAATGAACTTAATGTCAAATTCAATTCAAAAAAATGCCATAGATGTCATAGCGATAGTCCTCAAGAAAATAGAGCCTACGGCTCAAATCAGTACATATTTTCCTTCCAAAATTATTCGCTTTCTAGGAAGGAAGTGACAACTCCCAAGCCCCAATCTTAAACGGATCTAGGTACAGAGCAACAGCGCTAGTCAAGCAGTAGAAATTGCCATCGTCATCAGGCATAGACAAGAGGCTCCAGTTCACAACCCAGCTTCAACATCTGATCCACTGAGATCAATATCAATGTAGCAGATCATAGCTATTTCTTCTGTGGAAACGAAGGGTGATAGAAACTAGTGATCATGCCTACAGAATCATTCGTTGCAACCTATTCAACAGCTCTCTTTATTCCCATCTATTTCCTCCTGCATCTATCCCACAAACAGGGCATGACATCTTTTACAGAAATGGAACAGCAATTACAAAATGAACAAGCATCTTGAAATTATGCCTTGTAATGCTCTGCGCTCAAGTCACCCCATCTGACGTTGTACTTTGCTGCAAGATAGTGAGCCCCAACAGGTCCACGGCTCCCGTAAGGATAAAGCTCAGGAGCTATTCGCTTCTCTTCCAACTCCTTCAGAAGGGGCGTGAAGAGAGACCATGCAGCATCCAACTCATCAGAGCGGATGAAAAGCCTTCGCTCGCCTTCGATTGCATCAAGCAAGAGTCTCTCATAAGCATCTGGTATCTCCTTGGAATACCTGATTCAAGTAATAGAAAGCAGCATGTGTAATTTGTGTATAGAAACTATCAAGCAAAACAGGATAACAAGAAACAAAGGCTCTCAGGTTATCACAGGGGCCATTCGACCCCTAACACCCCTAAACATTACATAGAAATTAGTAAACGTTTGGGTATTAGAGTCTGCTAACATATGAAATGGCAGAATCAACAAAGAAAAACAAATACTTTGCCCGGACTACTAAGAGAAAGATAGCAGTCACTTTTCAGAATCCTGGTATCCATACACAAGCAAAATTCGGGCAAGTACAATGGAGTAACAAAATCAACAGAACAAGACTCTGAATGACATCTGTTCTTTTAAATTTGACATCTGCCAAGAGCCAATTCCATCACATTTTAAAACTTAATCATCAATATGTTTACCAAATAAGGATAATAATCAGTAGTTTTGTTGGCAAGTAGAAGCTTTAGTAGAAGACCATGAATAGCCAACAAAGCCAAATAAAGAATAAGTAAATGAACCACACAGAAATGCATTTGAATTCGGATTTTTTTAGGTAGGTACCATTGTAAAGATCATGAAGTTGTAAAATGCCATCCCATGTCAGAATCACATGTGGGTCCTGGATCCACATGACAATGACACATACTATGGTATTTTGCAACCCCATGATCTTTGTGATATGGAAATTAGCCTGATGAATTTCTTGTTTCTAGCAAGTTGCTACAGATCTATTTGGCACAGCACAATGATGAACTTAAGAAAAGAGATCTTTGGGCAATACGGATGGTCTAAGCCAATTAAAACAATTTCTTATCCAGTTAGTCCCCAAGTTGAAATGTTTATCAAGCTATTAGATGAAGCAGCTTAAGCTATTTCTCTAGAAATTTAGCAAGTACAAGGACAAATACCCTATGACAACAACAACAACAACAACAAAGCCTTTTATCAAAAGCAAGTTGGGGTAGGCTAGATGACGAAGGTTAGCATTAGCCCCAACAGATGACGAAGGTATTTTTGAACCATTATCCCAGGCACAAAATTTAAAGAGGAGCGACGGGAACATAAGGTTCAAATACTAATGATACAGGTACAGGCATACAAAGCTTAACTTGTAGCCTAGCGATGTTATATGCCAAGTAAAAATGGGAAAAACAATGACTTGCCCCGAAGTTAAAACTACGATCCATCATCCGAGCCACTAAAACAAAGGAACAGAATTGTTACTGCACATGCAAACTCAATCTAAATAAACAAATAAAAAATACAGAAGCACTAAAGTTAATAATTAAGTCCCTTTATTGCTGTGCGAAAAGACAAGTACTACTGGTAACATGTAGGGAAAATGGTATTACCTTGCTGCATAGTGGAGATTCAAATTGCTTCTATCTAGTCGCATACCAAGACCAGGAATCTTGTTGTTAATCTTTAGATATATAGCTTCATCTGGTTGCACCCGTATCACAAGCTCATTAGTAGCCCTATCAAGATCTGTGCCAAAACTGCCCTTATACAGATTTCCAGGCACATGCCTGAACTGTACTCTAATCTCTGCCCTGAATTTGTTTTTTGGAAGAACACAAGTAAGGGTCTTTGGTACCGAAAATGATTGGACAAAATAAATGTTAAGAAAAAAAAGCAATTTGAGTTGCACAAGCCAAAATATGACTCCAAATTTTCATCTAAAACATATGCACATTCATATTTCTCATTGCAACATTTTAATATGCACAATGCATGCTTTATAAAGTAACATTTGTTGGTGGTAACAGAAGATTTTAATGTCATATCGTAAGGATATACTTACCGCTTCGTATGCAAAGCTTTTCCAGCCTTCATAAGAAACGGAACTCCATCCCATCTAGCATTATTTATGAAAAGCGCAGCTGCAGCAAATGTTGGTGTAACACTATCCTTGGGCACTGTCTTATCATCAATGTATCCAGGGTATGTCATACCACCCTTTGTGTGACTTTTATACTGTCCTATTACAACATCTTCAAGTTGCAAGGGCTTCATGGACCGCAAAACTTTAACCTGGCAGAGAGCATATGGAGTTAATGTGAAATGCTACCGAAATGAAAATGAAGGAATCCATGTATGAAAGTGTGGTGCATAAATAAAACAAAGATTAAAAAAAGAATTAATTCATATAGCTGTGATAGAAGTGGATGAGTCAAAGTGGCCCGTCCTGCCTGAGTCGATGTATGTCCTGTGCCAGTAATTTTCATAATTTGCATGTCCCAATTCATAACTTCACTCCTATATCATGCCTAGAATTGTTATGGGAGTATGGTACAGACCTTCTCATTTCTTATGTCCTCTGCTTCCAAACTTATAGGAGTTTCCATTGCAAATAGGGCTAGAATCTGAAGAAGATGGTTCTGCATTATGTCACGAATAATACCGTAGCCATCGAAGTACCTGAAACCCACTAATCAAATAAGAGATAACAGTATGGATATCTAAAGGATAAATTAGAGAACCAACAAAACCATACCCTCCGCGCCCTTCAGTGCCAAAGTCTTCTGAGAATATAAGTTGCACGTTTCTTATATATTGCCTAGACCAAAGGGGCTCAAAAACAAGATTTGAGAAGCGGAGAACAGACAAATTCTCAACTAGTTCCTTGCCCAAATAATGATCAATCCTGTTAAATGAAAAAAACAAGGAATACATCATTCATAAGATTTCAAAACGAACTGCTACAAAATGTGATCTGTTACTTGCTTTTTAATGTATTGGCTCCTTTCTTTTAAATTGGTGAACTGCTTAGAAAATTACAGGGAATGAAAGTTATCTATTGTGCTAGCACTGGCAGTAAGTATTTTACAAATGCGTGCAGTTGCAACTAAATCCTTATGATACCTAAATATTTGGTCCTCCACAAGGTACTGCTTGAGACCTCTTGTTAACGCAGCAGATGACTCCGAGTCCCGGCCAAAGGGCTTTTCAACAATTACCCTTGTCCAACCATTAATCGAAGATGCTGATTTGCTAGCACATTTGACAACATCCAAGAATATATTAGGAGGTATTGACAAGTAGAAAAGACGGTTAGAAACTCTGGAACCCTGCAGATAAAGAACAAAAACCTTCATCAGATTAAAAGCACAATAATTTCCAGTATTGAAATGGATTCAGTAGCATCAGAAGTTGAATTTTGTGCAGGATAGAGTTGCATTTCTAACTCGCATAGATGCTATAGCTCGCCAGGTTATATGTTCCCATCCAATTCTCAAATTTTCTGGCAAAAGTGTATACTTCTATAAAATTGATGATCAACTTTTTGTGAATATCTCTTGTAGGGCCAGTGTTTGTTAACAGGATGAAATGACATCATTACAAAAGAACAGACAAGAATATTACATGATTGAGAATAACAAAACAGAAAAAAAAAAAGAGAAGTGAAATGAAATAATGATGACTGACAGATTAGCATGCGAATGTCAGTGTCTATTAGATAAAAAAAATGCTAGAACAAACAGAAGTAAGAAAACATAAAGATTACAAGTAAAACAGTGGCACATTCTGGACTTGATGGAGAATACACGAACCTCATGCTGTTTTAGCTTCTTATCTAGCTCCATGAAATGCTCTTCTGAATCGTATTGGCCCGAGTGATAGAAGCATCTTTTGAGGAACTCTTCCATTTTCTCACTGCAGTTTTCCCTGTAAAGACAGAATTGCTTCAAGCAGTGATGATAGAAACATGTGCATCTGTAGGAGTTCTGTTCAGTGATAGAAAATTGATGATTACAAATCCTCTCAGCTTAACTAACCTTTTATCTATTCTGCAAGTGAGCGTTTTGCTGACCATGTGTCTCAATTCAGCATCTGTCATCTTGCTTCGTGCATAACCAAAGATAGTGAAATGCTACAGTAGAAACCAGTAGAAATTCAGAGATTGAAATAATTATCTGCAGAGTTCATCATAGTGAGATATTTGTGGACATGCCTTTGGAAGACAATCTTCGTAGTAGAGTGCAAAGAGAGCAGGAAATATCTTCTTCTTGGCAAGGTCACCAGATGCTCCAACAACCGTGATACTAACAGTAGAATCATCATTTATCGGAATAGCAGTCAAGCCTTCAAAATCATCCAGAATGATTTCTGAGGGTGCCCCATTCCCTGCTTTTGATGGTGAATCAGGTGTGGCTGCTTTCTCTCCAGGAGCATCCACGGGAAGTTTCACTGCCCATCAGATGTAAGGTAAGAATAGCAATTCATGTAACAATCTTAATCACATGGAACAGTAAAGATGCTCTAAAACATTTATAGCGATTATAAAGTTACTCTAATTTTTGCTCCCACAATGAAGCAGGCTATCAGGGTGAAGCAAAGATTGGAAACAAGAATTGCAATGCTTGGGGTAAAAACTGCATCATGTCAATCAAATAATGAAAGTTTAAAGAAGAAAAGCAATTGGCATATTACTCGCGCAATAGCATTACCAGCTGCTTAGCCTTCTCGAACAGTCCTATCATGCCAGCAAAGTTTACTACAGTTTCCATTTTATCTGAGTCCAGTTGTCAAGGAAGAAAAAACATAAAACAACCATAACAATCCTAGGCTTATCTATGCTCGATAATTCAAATCTCTGGATAAAGCAGCTGGATTGTCTCAAGAATCTACGGTACATCCGTAAGAGATGCTATGCCCGGATTCCCAATTCTCTTACCCAAAATAAAAATCGCTCCCGCAGCACAACTCAAACATCATTTCCTGGGCTCAATTTCAAATCGCACAGGATGGGCTCAAGTTCAAATCAAACAGGAACAGGAACAAGCACAGGAAGGAGCCCAAACGCACCTCCCTGCGGCGCGACGGCATCGATGCGCCACCCTACGGCGGCGGCGGACCTCCCGAAGCCGCATCTAGCGAAGGAGACCGCGGCCGGGGCCGGAGCGGGCGGCCCAGCGGCGCGGTGGGCGGAGACGGCGGCGGGCCCCGCGGGGCACCGCATGCAGGAGAGTGCCATGGGCGTGGCCACCTCTGTCGCGAAGCGGCTTCCTTGTTCCGGAGGCGACGAGGCTAGGCGGGGGGTTGGGTTGGGACTTGGGAGAAGACGAGGAAGATGCGGGGTTTTATCGGGGGTATCGAAGAGAGGAAACAGGGAGGCGCAGCCGATGCCGCGGGCTCTTGAGATCGCCGAAGGGCTGCGCACAACACCAGGGCCGCGATGGGAGCCGAAATAAAATACCAAGATGGCTGTGCGGGCTGCTGCGGCGGCGGCACTGCTGCTCTGCTTCGTTGGCCGCTCGTGGGTCAAAAACGCAGGAGCTCTGGCTCTGGGTGGCCGTTTCGCCCCTTGGCGGCTACCGTGGGTCTAGGCCGTGCGGTGGGCCCAACTTTTTTTTTAAGCCAGGTGGGTCGAGTTGATATGTACCTGATACAACATATCCGGTGCTTTCATTGGTAGGGATGGTAATGGTATCCGATACCCGAAACTGATGGAAAAACCCAATTAGGGTATGGCTATGAGTACTTATATATGTACCCATAGATACATAACCCGATGGATACGTGAGTTTGGTATGGGAATTATAAACCAAACGTGTACTCACAAACCCGATATTTATGTGTGATTTATGGTTAATAACGTGAATTCACCATTTTTGTTGTAACTCTAATGTTGTATTAACACTATAAAATGGATTAGATTAATATACGACCTTATATTATGTATGTGCTAGAAAAATTTATTATTATTATTAAAACTTATTGATATATTAAGATTTTGTCTCAAATATCGAGGGTATGAAAAACCCTCGAGTACCCGATTACCCGACGGGTATAGGGTATGGGGTAAAACTTTAACCCGTCACGTGTGTATGGGTATAGTTTACTTATCATGGGTATGGGTATGTGTCGGTGTAAGGAAACCAACAAATAGGGGTTAGCCGAACCGCCCTTTGTGAGAGGATCGGGAGTTACGGATCAAGTGCACAAATCCCCTAAGAGAACACACGATGACACGCGATTTACCCGGGTTCGGACCGTCGTGAGACATAATACCATATGTCCTGCTTGTTTGGTTTGTATTGAGTTTAAGAAAAATGCAATGGAGTTCTTGAGTTTCTAGGGTTGAGAGAGTCTATCTATTAAATGGCCAGGGTTCCCCTTTTTACAGTCTTAGAGGGGCGTGCAAAAGTGCCAAATGCCTAAATCTTTCGATCATCGGTCCGAATCCTTTGGTCAATACGCGAATTAAAGGAATGTGTCGCCCAAGACGGGGCGTCGCGCGGCTTTGTCCAATGGGAGGAGGCACGACGGACCTGTCGTACAAGGCCC
>JAUNZO010003072.1:0-24089 GCA_031894775.1 Chloris gayana
CCGATGCACCGGTGTCGTGAACTTGTCGACCGAGAGGAGTAAGTGGGTGAAGCCCCGGGCGCTTTTTTCAAAGGGCCGACCAAGTCCAAACCCCGGACCGCAAAGGGCCAAGTAACGGGTATAGTTTGGAGGGCTTGAGCGTGTTGGTGCGTCTGTCGGGCAAAGTACCGGCAACCCTTGCATTGGTGGACGATGCGGGTCGCATCCGCCACGGCGGTTGGCCGATAGAAGCCTTGTCGAAAGGCGTTGCCCACGAGGGTCCGTGGCGCGGCGTGGTGGCCGCAGACGCCCGCATGTATGTCGTCGAGGAGTCGTGCACCTTCCTCGATCGGGATGCATCGCTGCAAGATCCTCGACACGCTGCGTTTGTAAAGCTCGCCGTCGACCAAGACAAATGACTTAGAGCGCCCGTGGAGACGCCTCGCCTCGGTCCGGTCGGCGGGGAGTTTGCCGTGGAGGAGGTACTCGATGTACGGCGTCCTCCAATCGAGTGGTTGCGGCGCGTCGTTCACCGGCGCGTCGATCTCCATAACCTCCCCGCCCGCCGGCGGAGGTCTAGCCTCCGAGGCCTCGTTTTGATTCGGGTGTTCTTTCGAGTCGGGATCGGCGCCACGGGGCAGCCCCCGAGCCCACCTCAACGGATTCTTCCTCATTATTGGGGAAGACCGGAGGTCGCACCGACGGCTGGAGCCGGTCGTGGGCGAAGACGCTCGTCGGGACCGGTTCCCGACTCAGACGCCATTTTGGCGAGCGAGTCCGCCGCCTCGTTGAGCCGTCGGGGGATGTGCTTGAGCTCGAGCCCATCGAACTTCTCCTCGAGCCTCCGCACCTCTTGGTGATAGATCATCAACGTGTCGTTTCGACGGCTCGACTCTTTCATGACTTGGTCGACGACGAGTTGAGAGTCCCCGCGGACCTCGAGTCGTCGGATCCGGAGCTCAATGGAGATCTTAAGGCCATTGACCAAGGCTTCGTACTCGGCCACATTATTTGAAGCTGAAAAATGCCGAATAGCATACCTCATGCGTACTCCCCGGGAGAGACGAAGACGAGTCCAGCGCCTGCTCCTTGACGCATCGGTGACCCGTCGAAGTACATGACCCGAGTACTCTTGGTCCACCGGCGCCGGCGGTAGCTCGGTCTCCGTCCACTCCGCGATGAAGTCGACTAGCACTCGGGACTTTATCGCCGTCTAGGGCGTGTAGGTGATGTCGTGCCCCGTCGGCTCAAGAGCCTACTTGGCAACTTTGCTCGCAGTCTCCCTCGTTCTCGATGATGTCGCGCGAGAGGGAAGGAACTCACCACGGTTGTCGAGTGCGAGTCGAAATAGTGGCGCAGCTTGCGTCTAGCGACCATCACGGCGTAGAGGATCTTGAGGACTTGTAGGTACCGAGTCTTCGAGTCGGAGAGTACCTCGCCGATGTAGTAGACGGGGCGCTGCATTTTGAGCGCGTGACCCTCTTCCTCCCGCTCGACTATGATGGCCGCGCCGACGACTCGGGTGGTTGCCGCGACGTAAAGCAACGGTCGCTCCCCGGGAGTGGAGGAGTCGAGACCGGTGGGTTGGCTAGGATGCGCTTTATGTCGTCGAGCGCGATCCGCACCTCCCGCGTCCACTCGAAGCGTTCGGACTTCTTGAGGAGCTTGTAGAGCGGCAGTGCCCTTTCTCGAGTCGTGAGATGAAACGACTTAGCACCGCCGTGCACCCCGTGAGCCGTTGCACCCCCTTGACGTTGTGGATCGGACCCATGCGCTCGATGGCGGTGATCTTCTCCGGGTTAGCCTCGATGCCACGCTACGAAACGACGAACCCCAACAACATCCCTCGTGGGACCCCAAAGACGCATTTCTCGGGGTTGAGCTTAATGCCGTTCTCGCGTAGCTTAGCGAACACGCGCTCGAGGTCGACCACGAGTTGGTCAGCCTTTTCGGATTTGACGACGATGTCGTCCACGTAGGCTTCGATAACATCTCCGATGAGGTAGTCGAAGCATTTCTGGATGAACCTCCGGTACGTGACACCAGCGTTCTTGAGCCCAAACGGCATCGTCGTGTAGCAGTACGAGCCGAAGGGCGTGATGAAGGAAGTAGCGAGTTGGTCGGACTCGTCTAGCGCTATCTAATGGTACCCGGAGTACGCGTCTAGAAAGCAAAGGGTCTCGCACCCGCAGGTCGAGTCGACTATTTGGTCGATGCGCGGTAAAGGAAAAGGATCCTTGGGACAGGCCTTATTCAGGCTAGTATAATCAACGCACATTCTCCATTTCCCATTCTTTTTCGTACAAGAACAGGATTAGCCAACCACTCAAGATGGTACACCTCCTTGATGAACCCGGCCGCCAAAAGCTTCGCGATCTCCTCCCCGATGGCTCCGCATTTCTCCTCGTCAAAGCGGCGTAGGCGTTGCTTCACCGGCTTGGAACCCGGCCTCATGTGCAAGGAGTGCTCGGCGACTTCCCTCGGTATCCCCGGCATATCCGAGGGCTTCCACGCGAAGACGTCGGCGTTCGCGCGCAGGAAGTCGGCGAGCGCGCTTTCCTATTTGGGAGAGAGGGAGGTGCCGATTCGCACCATCTTCTTCTCGTCTCCCTCGAGGTCGAGGACGACCTCCTTGGTTCCTTCCGCCGCTCGAAAGAGGCCGCCTTGCGGCTCGACCGCGGCGGGTCTTCGACCGCTCGCTCCCCGATGACCGCCGGCTCGGTGGTGGAGGCTAAGTGTGCCGAAGCGAGGTCGCAGTTGTCGACGTCGCACCGGTAGGCATGCTGGAAAGACGCGCCCACAGTAATGACTCCCTTCGGCCCGGGCATCTTGAGCTTCGGGTAGACGTAGTTCGGGACGGCCATGAACTTCGCGTAGCACGGCCGCCCGAGGATGGCGTGGTAGACTCCCGGGAATCCCACCACCTCGAACGTGAGGGTCTCCGTTCGGCAATTCGAAGGAGTCCCGAATGTGACGGGCAGGTCGATCCGCCCGATGGGAACGGCCTGTGTTCCCGGGACGACGCCATGGAACGGCGAACCGTTCGGGCGAATGCGCGAGCGCTCGATGCCCATGGCATCCAGGACATCGGCGTACAGGATGTTGAGGCCGCTACCCTCGTCCATCAACACCTTGGAAAGGCATGTCTTGGCGACGATGGGGTCGACCACGATGGGGCCGCGGGACTCGTGCCGGATGATCGGCGTGATCAAACATGATCGGGAGCTCCGACCACCCGAGGTAAGCCGGGGTAGCGGGCTCCGCGGCGAAGACCTCGCGACGCTTGAGCTTGACGGAGCGTCGACCGGGACGAGCGTCGGAGCTCGCGAAGATCATCAAGCAACCCTCCGCCCGAGGGAAGCCCTCCTCGTTCTCCTCGCCGGTGTCGCCCCGACCCCGACGTTCTCCTCCTCGTTCCCGCTGCGGGCGCCCTTCCGCCCGTGCTGCGTGATGAACTTCTTCATCAACGAGCAGTCCCTCATCAAGTGCTTGACGGGGAACTCGTGGTTGGGGCACGGCCCATTCCACCTCTTCTCGAAGTGGTCGGGAGGGTTCCTGTTGGGTTGCTTTGCGCCCTTCTTGTCGGTCGCGGCTACCATGTGGCCGTCGACTGGCCGCGACTTATTCTTCTTGTTGGGCTTGGAGCTAGAAGGTCCTCCGCCGGCGTTGCCGTCGATCCGCCTGCCCTTCCCTTTCTCGGGAGGTCGCGGTGGAGGAGAGCTCCGACCGCCTCTTCGCCCGAGGCGTGGCTCATGGCGATGTCGAGGAGTTCTCGAGCCGTTCGCGGGCAGCTTCGCCCCGGCTCGTGGACCGGAGGCTCGCAGTTCGTTCCGGAGAGGAAGGCCCCGATGACGTCCGCGTCAACGACAAGGGGCAGCTCGTTGCGGTGCCGGGAGGCGTCGAATGTAATCCCGGAGCGGCTCGTTCGGCTTCGCCGACGGTTCTTCAACTCCCAGGGATTACCCGGCGGGCGCACGTGGCCTAGAAGTTACCCACGAAAATCTCTCGCAGGTCGCCCCACGATCGTATCCGGTTCACGGGCAGGTGCTCGAGCTAGTTCTCGCCGAATCGGCGAGGTACAATGGCAAGTTCCGAATGATGGCGAGATCGTCACTCGCGCCGTCGACCCGGCATGCCAGCCGGTAGTCCTCTAGCGAGAGGGAGGGGTTCGACTCCCCGCATATTTGGCTACCGTCGTCGGGGACGGAAGCGTGGAGGGAAGGTCGCTCCCCTAATCGCGGAAGCGTGGGCCTCTGTCGTCCCGAGCGCAGCGGCGTGCGTCCAAGGTCGAGCGTGCGTCACGAGCGGCTCCGATACGAGAATGCACCGATTGCCTAGGCTCGGGCTGGCCTGGCTGTGGGGGTTGCCGCACGGAGGCATGCACCAAACCTCCCGCACGGAGTCATGCCGCCCGGTGCCGGCGCGCCGGATCGACAGCCGCGGCACGTCGCCGAGAGCTCTCCGCGTGTTGCTCCGCTGCCTTGGCAAGGAGCGCGGCCATCTTCCTTTGCACCCGTTGCGCCTCGGGAGTTGGCTGTACGGGGAGGGTTTTCAGCAATGCGGCTGCCGCAGCCACGTTTTGCCCGGCGCGCGAGAAGTGCTCGGGCCTCGGCTCCGGCATCGTCGGCGATCTGCTGCCGGACGTGGCGAGCCCTTAGGCGTGCGTTGCACTCCGCGCGCCGGCGCTGCTGCTGTAACTCTCGCTCTACCGCCGCGGCCTCCTCATCGAGTCCACGGCAGGCCTCCTCCAGCTCCGGGCGCCCGGCTTGGAGACGAGTCCGGAGATCGTCGCCGCCCGGGAGGGGGCGGTGTCCGCACGCCGAGCCGCCGGGATTCCAGGGGCGTTGGGTTCCGGCGCGCCGGTCCCCCGGCACTCGGACGCCTGCTCCCGTGGCGTGTACTACATTGCACTCGCGAAAGGGGCCGTGGGCCTCATCCCTACTGCCCTGGTTTGAATCCTCGTCCTCCCGGCGTCGAGAAGGTCGAAGAGGGATTCGGAGGGATGGATTACCATCCCCACGAACTCTCCCTCTCGTGGGATTAGCCGCTCTCGGGAGAGCGCCGAGTTGCGTCACATTCGCGGTGACGAGGGTTGCCGTAGGGGCCGGCGGCGCCGGTGGCTCGACGCGCACCGGCGTCCGCCCGGGGTAGCCAAGAAATCAAGGCTTCCAAAGCGCACGGTGGTGCCGGAAGCCCAAAACGAGAGCTCGGAGTCAACCATCCGCGCCATGGGGCGGAGAGAAGTCCGGCGAAAACGCGCGACGGTCCCCTACCCGGCGCGCCAACCGTCGGTGTTCGAACCACCGGCTGTAGAATTTGTCCCGGGATCGCGCGTTTTAGGCCCGATGGTGCACAAGGGAAGACACGAAGAGTTTAGGCTGGTTCGGGTCCCTACGTCCAGCGGCGGGGGGGATCACGGCGTCGTGTTCCTTGCGGCAAGATGGAAAGGTCAATACAAAAGAGTGGGGAGAGGAGCGTGCTCCAAGTCCCGTGCGTGCGTATGTCCGTTGTCCGCTTTTGTACTACTGTCCCCCTTTTTCGGAGAGGGTTCGCACCCCTTTATAGTCACAAGGGTGGAACCAGAGTTACAAGGGAGAGAGAAAAAAGGGTTGATCGAGCTTCGGTATCGTCCCATCGGTCTTCCCATCGTTTGTTTCGGCAGGGTTGATCGGGCGGTTGCGTCGTTCCTATAGCGGCGTGTACCTCAATGGAGTGTTCCGCAATTGGAGGAGCTGCAGGTGGCGCTGTTCATAGAGTGGTTGGATTTGGACAAGCCATACCCGTCCTTTTCTCGTCGAACGTAATGATGGTTCGGATAGGTTTGAGGTACGGGTTTAGTTCTCTTCGTGACTCGAGCTCGCAGAGGAAGGTCGTGCGGGACGGAGTGTAGCTCGAGCTCGACCTTGAGCAATACCCGTTCGATGGACGTGACGGGGGTCGTACGTCCGTACGTCGCTGGGCAGCGGTTTCTCCCGGAGCCTGCGGTCCACGCCAACTCCCGCCAAGCAACGAGAACGGGACGTCCCGTCGGCGTGCCCCGACGGGAGCAGGTGGCGGCAGGAGGGATGGGCTCGGCCTCCCTCCAATGATTTCCGAGCCTCGCCCACGTGGGCGCCCGGGCAGTTGGGAGTTAATGCGGTCGGTGGTCGAGTCACGAGGTCGAGTGTGAGGGTCGAGCGACCAAGGTCGTGCGGGACGTAACCCCTCGACCAAGGCATCATGGTCGTGCGAGGCGGACGTCCTTGAGTAAGGCGCCAGGGTCGTTTCCTGGCTGGCCCGTATGGACGCGGGCCAGCCTCTCGGTGATGACGTGGCCGTATTAACCCTCTCGCTAGGTGGGTCCGGACTCGCCACGTGGCAGCGTTAATCTTTTCCCCGACAGGCTTCTCGAGGTCCGGCTGTGCTAGCACGGGAGCGGATGTCAACAATTTCTTCAACGTCTCAAAGGCTTCCCGACAAGCCCGATTCCACTCAAGCTTCTTTTCCTTTTTTCGAAGCTCGGTCATAGGTTTTGCAATCTTGAAGAAATTCAGAATGAACCTCCGATAGTAACCTCGCCAAGCCTAGGAAACCGCGAATCTGCGGTACTCGACTTCGAGCCTTCCAATTAAGTACCTCCTGCACTTTGCTTGGATCAACGGATATGCCCTCCTCGTAAATGATGTGACCCAAGAATGGAACTTCCTTAAGCCAGAATTCGCACTTGCTGAATTTCGCATATAGCCGATGATCTCGCAATCTCCGGAGAACAATGCGAAGATGCTCGGCATGCTCTTTCTCGGACTTGGAGTACACCAGGATGTCATCAATGAAGACTACCACAAACTTGTCAAGCTCGGGCATGAATAGAGAATTCATCGGATACATGAAGTGTGCCGGTGCATTTGTCAACCCAAAAGACATCACCAAATACTCATACAAGCCGTACTGTGTAGAGAAGGTTGTCTTAGGCACATCTTCTCGCCCGATCTTGATCTCGGTGATAACCGGAGCGCAAATCAATCTTTGAGAATACATTAGCTCCCATCAACTCGCTCAAACAAAATATCTATGCGAGCAAGGGATACTTGTTCTTGATCGTGACTCGCATTGAGGGGCCGGTAATCCACACATAAGCGCAATGACTTGTCTTTCTTCTTGACAAAGAGAGCTGGACAGCCCCAAGGCGAGGAACTAGGTCTAATGTAACCTTTATCCAACAGTTCCTTCAATTGCTCCTTCAACTCTGCTAATTCCTTGGGTGTCATTTTGTATGGTCTCTTTGAGATAGGAGCCGTGCCTGGCTGCAACTCAATTTTGAACTCAATGTCCCCGTCCGGAGGCATTCCCGGAAGATCCTCAGGAAACACATCAGGAAACTCACGGACAACCGGGATATCGGTCAGACCTTCAACAATAGCTTGATGTACTGCTGGAGTACAACTCTTAGGATAGGTCAGTCGGAGAACGTGCCGACCATGCAATGGGGAATTTAAGTCGACAAGTGAAAGCATCTATGTCCAATACTGCCTTGTGGTATTTCATCCACATCATGCCCAATATCACATCAATATTACTGCCTGGAAGGACGATGCAATCTGTGGGGTATACCTTAGTCCGTAAGGTGACCAGTGCCCATCTAACCTCATCTCTAGCGGTGATCCGACCACTAGCCGACTTTATCAAGTACGATGATCTCATCGTGCTGCGGCACAACCCAAATTTCTCCACAAACATGCTACCGATGAAGTTATGTGATGCTCCAGAATCAAATAATATGAGAGCAGGGTGATCTCGAACAGAAAACATACCAGCCATCACAGGAGCGTCGTCCGGGATCTCCTCGGTGGACGTGTAGTTCACACGCCCCGTCATCACGGGGGCCCCGTTGTTGTTCCCGCGCTGTTGGTTAGGAGCATTGCCCCTCTCGCTGGTAGGGGCAATCCCTAACAAAGTGTCCCGGCGGCCACAACCGAAGCAAGGGGCTCCAGGTGGTGGTGGACGGTTCCCTGCAGCATTCCGAGCAGGGCGGGGTGCTGGAGCACGCTGTCCCGTCTCGCTGCTGCTGCGAGGGCCTCGGTGGTGGTGCGGACCGGCGTGGCGCCACCATGGACCGGGAGCGGTAGCGCTGTCCGGAGGGATCCGTGTAGATCATGCGGTACTTGGCCGGAGGCGGGTTGGAGGGCCCCGTAGCACTCGCGGATCTCTTGTTCTCCGCCCGGACCCTGCGGTAGCCCTCCTCGGCGAGGATGGCGTTGTTCACGAACTCCGAGAAGCTACCCTCCATGTTGAGGGTGAGGCGGTCCCGCAACTCGGCACCGAGTCCCTCCATGAAGCGATCCTTGCGCTTCGATCCGTGTCCACCAGCTTGGGGGCATAGAGCGCCAGCCGGTTGAACTGCCGGGTGTACTCATGGACGCTGCGGCCTCCCCGGGTGAGAGCCATGAACTCCCTCGCCTTCCGGCGCATCACACCTGCTGGTATGAAGTGAGCGCGGAAGACCCTCTTGAAGTCCTCCCGTGTGGTCTCGCGTACCGGCAGTGCGAGTGGCTAAGTGGCTAGCCCACCAAGCGCTAGCGGCGCCCTTCAGCTTGCTGCGCAAAAAGAGCGTCTACTACACGTCGGTGCAGTGGAGCAGTCCAAACTTGGACTCGTTGAGGCAAATGAAGTCATCCGCCCTCATCGGCTCGCCGGAGCCGTCGTACCTCGGGGCTGAGTGCCCAGGAACTCCTGGTATGTGGTCTCCCGCGGCGCCACATCGCGGTTCCGGCGCCCGCGGTTGCCGTCCCCGGCAGGTGCCTGCTGACGTAGCTCCCGCAGTAACTCGTTTTGTTGCTGCTGGTTATCTCGCATGGCTGCGAGAAACCGGGCCATCATGTCCATGGCGTTAGGGACAGGTGGCAGCGGTGGTGGTGCGTTGTTCCTAGCATCCTGGGCCGAGCTCTCGTGCCCATCGCCATGGAGATCATTGGTGTTGCGTGTTCACACCATTGTGTCAAGCAAAATTGCGAAACCCATTAATCCAACTGATCCGCAGAAGAATAAACTTTTGACATAGGAATAAATAGATGCACAAGTAATAAACCAGGAGCAGTAGTAAAAACCAACGTAATGCAGAATTTACAGAATGAGAAACATCATCATCCCACACATCATACTGCATTAACAGAGTTCCAACGCTGCACCGTAATTTACTACATAATCACTAACACCACAAGTACGATCACGATCCAGCTAAAATAAGTTCCGATTACATCATAAGAGAAAACAAGATACAAGTAGGGAAGTCGGTTGAAATCCCTACAACGTGCACTATTGTGCCCCTCAGTCCTCCTCTGCGTCGTCAGGATCCTCAAGCTATTCTCCTTGACGGAGAACAAGGTCACCCGAGGACCTGGTCCACGTGGGCCGTACTCGGTGAGGAAACGCAAGTAACGGGCGTCGGATGCATCTCGTGATGCTGTTGCCTCGTCCCGGACCCGAGCGGTAGCCTGCACCTCCTGCTGCAGGTTCGCCACGAAGGTCTGCTGCTGCTGGAGCTGCTCACGGAGTGTCGCGTTCTCCGTGGTGAGCGAGGTGACCTGCTGGTCCCTCCGAACGACCCCGGCGTCGTTCCCTCGCATGGCCTCCATGAGGATGTTCACCTCGCGGTTCCGGTACTCGTGCTGACGATACAGAACGTCTGCATAGCACGCGGTGTTCGCCAGCATGGGGTTGAAGTGAGGTGTAGTGGGGTCACACAACACTGCCATGCGGCGTCTCCAGTGGCTATCGTAGGGGTCACCGACCGGTAAGTATAGGTAAGGTGTCCCTACGAGGTCAGGTGCGTGAAGCTCACAAAGTCTAGTGAGAGCCTCCAACGCCGCCAAGTCCCATGCGCTGTAAATCGTGAGACCCGTCGTGGTCACCATCCATGACTCCTGGCGTGGGGGTACCGCCTTGCCCGGCACAACCACGCGCATGGTACAAGTGATCATTCCTCGCTCCACGAACTCTTTCCCTACGTAGGCGGGGGCTCGGTGTATCCTAGCGTCCGCATGGCCTGCCATAGCATCGCAGGTAGACCTCCGTGGTGCGAGCAATCGTACCACATCCAACCGTTGTCCAAAACCTCAATGTTATCGGCCATCCGTAAGGAAACAAGATTCCCATAGTCAATAAACGACTCGCGATATAGTATGAACATTTAAAAGAAAGAAAGCCTCGTATAGAAATAAAATACATCACAAATCTCACAAACTAGCGCCAAATGCCACAATTTCCATAATATCCATAGTTCATACATTAGTCATCGACTCGCCATACAATTACAATTACACCTCCAAACATCCCTCACTAGATGGGTACTACTCGATTTAGTCCAGCTATCGAGCATCAAAATAATCCTACTGCTAGCTGCCAGTCAGTCCACTCCTAACACCCTCTTGCCAAGGGAGGTCACTCCTACGGGTCGTCGACGTCGGACGCGTCGTCGTGTGGCGGGGGAGGTGCCAGGGCAGCCTGCAATTGCTGCTGCAACTGCACGACTTGCTGCTCCAACGTCTGAATGTCGTGGTGCTGCTCCAGCTCCATCTGCTGGGCGACAAGCAAGTTGGTCCGGAGGTGGTGGATGTAGCGCTCCTGCTGAGACACCCGCGCGTTGCGGCCCGCCAGCTGCTGGCGTGCCTCATCGCGCTCTCGGGTCCGGTCGTCCCTCTCCTGCCGGAGCTCGTCTCGCTCCTCCAGCAAGAGGTTACGCTGAACCAGCAGGGCATCCCTCTCACGGACAAGGTCATCACGCTCGTTCGTGACTCTCGCAGCCTCCCGAGTCTTGCTCCGTAGACTCGGACAGTGTCGGAGTGAGTCTGCGCGAGAGTGTCCATACGCGCCCTCAGCTCGCGATAGATCGTGGACAGCTGGGTAACACGGTCCCGGAGGCGCGATGCCATCACGTCCGCGTCCCGGTGTACCCAGAAAACCTCACGAGCGTAGCGAGCGACGCCGTGATAGCCCAGCTTCGTGCGGCAAATCCTCCCGAGACGTCGCTCGATTACCTCGTCAAAGTAATCGAGTGTCGGGATCAGCTCAAAAGGGGTGCCCGACAAGGCGTCTCCGTGAGAGCTCGCGAACTCTGCCATCACGAGCTGAGCCAACTTAGCTCGGCCCTCGTAGGTGCCCTTGGAGAACACTTGTACTCCGTGCACCCTGCCCCTTCGTCCGGGTGGTTAGCAACCTCCGCCTTCACCTTGTGAAGGAGGACCCCAGAAACTCTGTCGCGCTGGATAAAGTACAGGGGGGCTGGGTATATCCGAACGTCTCCAACAGCGCCCACAGCATGCCAGGGAGAGCCTCCGTCAAAGCCTCCTCCCTAGTGGACCACGTCACGTCGGCGTGGCTGTGATCAGACTCGCTGTCGGACGACATCTGTGAAGTACAAGAAAATATTTTTACCAAGTGAGTATGACGCACCGAATTATGAATGTTAAGCCAAGAAGCATCATATAAGCAATGGTATGGTAATTTTTTGTTTGAAAAGCAGCATATCCCTCCCCCCGCCCCAAGAATCAGATTCTGTACCGACGGTCCAACGTCGTACAGTCAACAAAACCATACATTTTATCCTAGAAAATGACAGAATTGGCCTTTCCTTATACTAACAACATTTTAGATCGTCATCTCAGCTTTCTGTCGAGTATTTGATCCACCCATTCCACTAAGCGAGCAAAACGTTACGAGGATTACTCGACAGACTGTCCATTCTGAACAGCAACTTGTACAGTGAATAAGGTTGCCAAAAATGAGCCAGATGAATTCGGAACTGGTCCTCCAAATGAATACAAAAGTTGTAGCTCAGGATTCAACCTTTCCAACAAGTACAACATCACTAGCCTCCAGCTCATGAGCACAAAGATATGATCGAAAAGGTACTGACATAAAATTCTGAAAACAAAGCTGAGGCATTTTCAGTTCAGAGGGAGGATTCTGGGATTTTCAACCCTACAACCTCAAAAACCAGTCTTTCCTCAGACTACCAAAGTTGTAGCTCGTGACTCAAGCTTTCCAGAAAGTGCCCATTTTCCTCATTCCGACAATCGAGATGAGAGTTATGGGGAAAACCAACCAGGCTGTCGTTCTGAAAAACAGGAACGGCACCCCTGCACAAGGCAGACCATAACTCCCTCAATTTGGATCCAAACATCACAAAACTACATCCATAAATTAGTTGACTTCTCTAGGTTTCCAGAACATTTGGAATTACTCAAATACGAGATCTGAGCAAAACATTATGAATTTTCTTTGCATAGCTAGTTTCTGAAATTTCTGAGGTTATAAAGATTCAGACTTTTAGGGTTACCATTTTTATCACCCTATTCGTCCTCACCAAACGAAAAGAAAATAATAATACCGTCTCAACGGTGTACGAATTTCGGGGTGGCGTCCCGCAGTCAACCACGTAAGTCAGTCTAAACTATCGACACATACCTACTAGCGTTGTTATGTACCTGCAGAAGATTCATTCCAGAAACAAGTACATCAAATTCAAAGAAACTATGAAAATAAGCACAATTCTACAAGTAACGATCAATAGAAAGGATCGCCCCGTGGTATGCCACGAGCCAACATTGTCTCGTATTCTCCGTCCGCGGGCACGGACCGCTAATTTAAATACGGACATACCCGAGCGACAGCCATAGGTGCAAGTAATTAAACAATCATAACCCAGGGTTAACATTGCCACTGTTACAACTAATATAGTCCTTACGGGGACGTCCTCACACGATAACGTCCTAGTTTTCGAAAATAGGCTACTTAAGGTGTTGTAATATCCCCAAGACGGCTATGATACCACGCCGTGACAGCACCCGCCTCACAAAGAGGCGTTTCCGTCTCCAGGATCATCATGGGTGGCATCACGCGCTGTGATGCCCGATATTACAACATACAAACATAAGCATAGCACAATGAATATAAGTACAAGTCACTTACATTCATCCCAAGTACATTAGTACATCGAGTCTCATGAGCATCGAAGCTAATAAGTTTCGAAATAACTAAACAGCGGAAGCATTAAGGTACAATCGCTCTCTCGGCGATACATCACGGGCATCCGGTAGAGACAGATGTTCTTGCCCTAGAACACCTTACCGGCACATCATCAACACTACTCCTCCGGACCGCACCACTCCCAAGTGTAGTGGCCGTCATCCGGAGTCCGATCCTGCGCAGACGTTATCTCCGACGTCGAAGTCCTGCTCGATGGGGTCCTCTCGAAAACCACATAGAGCAAAGCCCCGAGCAACTAGAGCTCAACAAGACCGACCCGTCAAAGTGGCCATCTACAACCGACTCCTAGTCATGCAAAGGCCAGGGGTAGGATAAAATTAAGCACTAAGCTGGCCTACAAGTGAATCCTTACTTTCTACTTTTAGCAGTTTAATTAAGTTGCAAGAAAGAAATAAATTTAATTTGCACTAAGCTACTGCATTACATGTTTCCAAACAAGTAATTAAGCAATACAGCAAATTGATCATAATCATCATCATTTTTCTCTTCTTACTACGTTCCGGCGTAGGGACAAGTGATACTCGTCACCGTGAGGGGCAGCGATTCGAATCGATTTACATCCTACAGGAGAAACCTGATTGCACGTCACATACGCGCTTCCCGTAAGCCACATGAGACAACCTTTCCCAGCCGGCACCGTAGTGTTAGTCGGGCCTAGCTCCCCGAGAAGGGTCCCCCACGCGACGCCGTCCCGGACGTCATCCGTGAGTAGAGTGCAACCTTCTCTCCTCCCAAATTCCTGCCAAGTAACCAAGGGAGTAGGGTATCTCTCTAACATACAGCAACTATCGGTACGTCGGTTTACTAGGCCCATTAACTCCAGCATGCAAACAAGTACGTTCAAACTTAATCCACATGGGCCGGACACGACGCGGTCATTGTGTGCACGGACGGGGCTACAACCTTGAAGACTCTTTCAGTCCTTCACTTTCCACCAAAGTTGCCCGTCCGGCCTCCAATTTTCCATTCTCATCTTGATACTCAGCATCGTGTCGAAAAGGTGACTGTCCTATCTATGAGTGGTCTCCGTACCACTCGACGGATCATCGCCCTATTTAAGCAAGCATCTAGCGTAGGGTGATCGAAACATGGACATCAGGATCCTACTGCATGCTAGGGTTTTTATCACAACTCCTGTAGACCTAATGCACAATACAGACCTACAAGCACGGTGATGAAATTAAAATACAATAACCTATTCTTGAATCTCGTAAAAAGAAATTGACCTAAATAAGTTTCCTCTGATTATGCCAAAGTGAATGCACCATACAATAAGTACATGTTTCAAGGATTCCAACAACATTTAGTTTGCAATTTTTCGAGGTCTAGAACTCTAGATATGAATTTTCTAAGTTTAAATGGAATTCGACCCTATTTACAAAATGCCATCCGGAATTTAAACATTTAAATCCGCGCTCCGTGCCACTCCGAGGACCACAGAGTTCCGGATCCGCGTGTGGCTGTCGCCACACGGGATCCGGGCCGTGTGGCCCGCCTCGTGGCCTCGCCGGCGCATGACCGGGAGGTGGCGGCGCGGCGGCCGAAGCGGTGCCGGGGCTCGCGGTCCAAGGCGAGGGGTCCCCCGGACGCGGTGCGGTGCAAGGAGTCTAATGGCGGGGTCGGGTTGACGGGGACCTCACCGGAGAGGCGGCGCGACGAGCGGTGGCGGTGCAGGGTGGTCCGGCGGGGGTGTTCGTCGCGGGGAGGCACGGAAGGAGGAGCGGCTTGGCCGTGAAGCTTCACCGGAGCACGAGCTTCCCCGTCATGGCCGTGGTCGAGGATGAGCACGACCGGAAGGGGGTCGTCGGCGTGGAGGTGGCGGCGGCCGAGTTCCGCGGCCGGGGAAACAAGATTTCCGGCGACCTCGCGGGACAAAGGAGAAGGGTTAGGGTTTGGGAAGTTGCTCCATCAAGGTGCGCACGCACCGGGGAAGAATGGGAGGGAGAGGCTCTCCGGAGACGTGGAATTTGGTCACGGCGTCCACAGCGGCCGGAGTGGGGCTCGTCGGCGATTATTTCGAAATTGGGTCGATTTAGTTCACCATTTTTGGGGGTTTTCGGTCGTGGAGCAAGGCAGGGGTGTGGTGGTGGTCGCGGCGTGCTCGGCCCGAGCTGCGGTGGCCGGAGACGGTGGGGCGACGGGCTTCGAGGGGCGGCGACAATGGCGGATGGGGTGGGAGCTCGGGGAGAGAGGGAGGGAATGGAGAGGGGGTTCCGACCGGGGTTGGGGGACCTCCCTTTGTCCCTCCGATCAGGTGGGGACGCGGCCGCAGGGCGCCGTCCACGCGGCGCCGGCGTACGGCCCGGCCGGGCGCGGGCGTGGCCCCGGGTGGCCGACAGGTGGGGCCCGCCGAATATGCCGTGGCATCTTTTCTTTTTACCCCATTTTCCAAACGTGGCCCGATTCAAATTTGAAAATTCAAATGCAAGGCCTTCCCAAGCTCAAAAATTAAAAAGAAAAATTTTGCTGGATAGTATAACTCTAGAAAGTGACGTGCACGTTGAGTTTACTCAAAAATTCCTGGTAGATTAATTCTGGAAATTCAGAGAAAAGGCTTAAAAGATAAGTTTCTCTGATTTAATTGGGGTATCAAACCTTGATGAAATCCAGTGGGGTTTCGTCCTAAATTTTCCTTTTGACATGCCCTACAACATATATTTTTGGTTGACCATACTTGTGTTGTAGAAATTTGAGTTGTAGTTCCAACCAAAGTGTATTTGAATTTTCATGTCAAATGGTTCTATATATACGGATAAGAAAACATCAAGATAACCAGATGACATAACAGTACTTATGTAAACTTGTGGACAAACCGAGTGGAAAATATCAACAAAATCGCAACCGAATAGCCTCACTTTTACAAAGGTGGGCTCACACACTTTCCTAGCGCGGATATGAAGAAAAACCGGTAAAACAAAAGTAACAATTATCTTTCCACCAGATATGATATGCTTCTGAAAAATAACAAAATTGACTTGATGCCATGTCATCCGGCCTTATCCGAACTCCCTCAGGTTATTCCCTAGTGTGTATAAATAGGACCCAAGATAGCCATAGTCAATCACCCAAATCAGTACTCTAGTAGCCAAATTAGAAGTTAGAGCAACACAAAGTAAAATCTCAACTACAATGGCAGCGAAAATGCTTGCCTTTTTTGCTCTCCTCGTCCTTTCAATGAGTGCGGCTTCAGCAACAATTTTTCCACAAGTATTTCCCATCGTCCACAGATCTAATTAACCCATGGTCGGAGTACATCTCTCCGTCTTCCGGTTTGATCTTCCAACAAGCCTACCCACAACAATTTTGGACATCGTCATTTGCACAACAACAGGTACTGCAACAGGTGCAACAACAACAGATTCTTCGACATGTACAACAGCAACAAATACTTCAACAAGCGCAACAACAGCAAACAGTGCAGCAAGTGCAGCAACATCAGGCACTTCAACAGGTGCAGCAACACCAAACACTTCAGCAGGTGCAACAACAATAGATCTTACAACAAGTTCAGCAACAACAGATGTTGCAACAAGTTCAGCAGCATCAGATCTTGCAACAAGTTCAACAACAACAGATTCTGCAACAAGCTCAAGCAACAACAACTACTCCCAAATTATTTAAAGCCACAGGCTATAGTGAATCTTGCTTCCTACGGACAGCAGTTCTTTCCTAGCGGCGCCGCTTCTAGCTGATCTCCGAGTTCTTGTCCAATAATAATTTCATTTTTGTTCACTGGAGAAATAAAAAGAGTAATAAATGAGATATTATCATCAATGTTTTAGTGATTTTGCTCTTCTCGTCCCATCAACTAAAGAATATAATGAAAAATTGTACCAAGAAGCACAAAGATATAAACAAAAAACTAAGTTATCTTATTATGCCTCTATGAAACTAGATGTTCAAGGCATTTAGTAGGCACCTTATCACGTGAGTTATTCCTTATTTCCTAACTTATGGCAAGAGTAATTTTTTCAAACTCTAAAATACTACGAGACAACACGTCATGGATGAAGAATCTCGAGCGACAATTATGTGAAAGTTAGAAGTCACTTACACATGGGAACACCTAAGAAGGCGTAACAAAGGTACATATCTTAGCATCACGAGACACATAATAAAGAAGAGGATTAGAGACTAAACATGAAAATTAGAAGCTTGGCATACTAGCCAAGATCACCACAATTTTCCGATATAACGGTGCAACCTCGACACACACAAATTAACTAGTACCATTAGATGGAACAACTCATATTTTTTTGTTCTTATTAACAAATGAACGATCATAAGGCCAAGTTTTTCGAACTACATTGCATTGTATGCTCGTTTCTATTCACAATTAATCACTCATAATTTTAATTTAGTTACATAACTTCTACTTATTTTGTTTTCATGTAAGAGAAATGAAATATTACTCATTGTTGATAAAAATGCTACGAATTAAATTCGCCACTCACGAACGGGAAATACGCAGAGAGTATAGTTGGCAGAATTTAGATCACACGAAATAATTCATGGTAGCTTGTAGCGGAAATCATTCTTGGTAAGCTACCAATACGGGACATGAATAGAAAATGACTCACGTCAACTTGAATAAATTCCATACCCGTTTCTCCCAAATCTACAAACTCATTTTTCTCACAAAGTAGAATGTAAAATATCTCTAAGGTTACCATATTATGTGAAACTTGTGGCCGGTTAACTTTTGCTTCCTCATATCATGAAAATAACAAAAAGAAATGATTATTTGGTTTTATATTGACCTTGCCGGATAGATATATCCAATGGTTCTACATACGGGTAAGAAAACATCAAGATAACCGGATGACATAACAAGTACTTATGTAAACTTGTGGACAAACCGAGTGGAAAATACCAACAAATTAGCAGCCAAATAGCCTCACTTTTACAAAGGTGGGCTCACACACTTTACTAGCGCGGATATGAAGAAAAATCCACAAAACAAAAGTAACAATTATCTTTCTACCAGATATGATATGCTTCTGAAAAATGACAAAATTGACTTGATGCCATGTCATCCGGCCTTATCTCGAACTCCCACAGGTTATTCCCTAGTGTGTATAAATAGGACCCAAGACAGCCATAGTCAATCACCCAAATCAGTACTCTAGTAGCCAAATTAGAAATTAGAACAACACAAAGCAAAATCTCAGCTACAATGGCAGGGAAGATGCTTGCCTTTTTTGCTCTCCTCACGCTTTCAATGAGTGCGGCTTCAGCAACAATCTTTCCACAAGTACTTCCCATCGTCCACAGACTCTAATTAACCCATGGTCGGAGTACATCTCTCCGTATTCCGCTTTGATCTTCCAACAAGCCTACCCACAACAATTTTGGACATCGTCATTTGCACAAAAACAGGTACTGCAACAGGTGCAACAACAACAGATTCTTCAACAGGTGCAACAACAACAAATACTTCAACAAGCGCAACAACAGCAAACAGTGCAGCAAGTCCGGCAACAACAAGCACTTCAGCAAGTGCAACAACAGAACATGTTGCAACAGGTACAACAACAACAAACATTGCAGCAGGTGCAGCAACATCAGGCACTTCAACAGGTGCAGCAACACCAAACACTTCAGCAGGTGCAACAACAACAGATCTTGCAACAAGTTCAGCAACAACAGATGCTGCAACAAGTTCAGCAGCATCAGATCTTGCAACAAGTTCAACAACAACAGATTCTGCAACAAGCTCAGCAACAACAACTACTCCCGAATTATTTAAACGCACAGCCTATAGTGAATCTTGCTTCCTATGGGCAGCAGTTCTTTTCTAGCGGCGCCTGCTTCTAGCTGATCTCCGAGTTCTTGTCCAATAATAATTTCATTCTTGTTCACTGGAGAAATAAAATGAGTAATAAATGAGATATTATCATCAATGTTTTAGTGTATTTGCTCTTCTCATCACATTAATTAAAGAATAATAATGACAAATTGTACCAAGAAGCACAAAGATATAAACAAAAAACTAAGTTATATTATTATGCCTCCATGAAACTAGATGTTCGAGGAATTTAGTAGCCACCTTATCACGTGAATTATTCCTTATTTTCTAACCTATGGCAAGAGTAATTTTTCAAACTCCAAAATACTACGAGACAACACGCCATGGATGAAGAATCTCGAGCGACAATTATATGAAAGTTAGAAGTGACTTACACATGGGAACACCTAAGAAGGCGTAACTAAGATACATATCTTAGCATCACGAGACATATAATAAAGAAGAGGATTAGATACTAAACACAAAAATTAGAAGCTTGGCATACTAGCCAAGATCGCCACAATTTTTTGATATAACGGTGCAACCTCGACACACACAAATTACCTAGGACCATTGGATTGAACAACTCATATTTTTTTGTTCTTATTAACAAATGAACGACCATAAGGCCAAGTTTTTCGAACTACATTGCATTGTATGTCCGTTTCTATTCACAATTAATCACTCATAATTTTAATTTAGTTACATAACTTTCACTTATTTTGTTTTCATGTAAGAGAAATGAAATAATACTTTTTGTTGATAAAAATGCTATGAATTAAATTCACCACTCACGAACGGGAAATATGCACAAAGTATAGTTGGCAGAATTTAAATCACACGAAATAATTCAAGGTAGCTTATAGCGAGGTGGAGTATTTCGAGGCAAAGGCGTATGCTCCGCGCGAAGCAAACTCTGCACTAGATCCCCAATAGTAGCCCCTCGAGGGATGAGCTCACTTCACGCGCGAGTCATGGGAGGTCGCTCGAAATTTCTCTCGTGCATGTGAGCGAGCGAGGGGAAAACGCCACTCCCCGGGTTTGACACTAAATGGCTTAATTTTGGTGATGAATCTTGTTTGTTGGTACTTGGCTTGTCGGCTTTTTGACGTGCTAGCGCTTCGATGGGCTCGGTTGGATTTCCGATTTTCCCACTAGTTCTTGAGAAGTCATGCCTTGGCTGTTGTAATGCTACGCGTCAGCATTTTACCGTGTGCGTCACCGCTTCGCTATTGTCTCCGACTTAGGTTTCATCCCACGCTTATAAAAAGAATTGTGCGGTGAAAATCATAGTACTCCTTCCGATGAAAGAGCTTTTTAACCTAGAGCTTCTCGGATCACCGGTTGTTGCTTGCTGCTTCGATTCCCGATAGCTTTCCATCTTCGCATCTTTCATTTTTTGTATGTAGATCCGGCCATTCCTGCCTTTTGTTTTTACCGATAGTATTGTTTCGGATGGCTTCGCCCGGACATCGTGGAGCTTCCGCCGATCGCGAGGTTGCTACCGGCGGGAGCCATGCCGGAGCCGGGGACGTTAGCTCTCCGAAGTAAAAACTTTGCACTTCACTCTCCGATGCTACGTCTTCCGGAGAAGAGAGTTGCAGCTCCAACGCCGGTGATGACGGTGCTACCAGCGACCTTGCTAGTGATGATGAACGAGACGAGCCCGTCGTTGAGGCTAACTAACCGATGATGATAGGAAGATATCTCCTTCGAAGCCTCCGTCGACGCCGGTGAAGTGGACGCTCGCGATGGCACTTCGTGCCGCCGCCGCCCAAAAGCGCCAAGTTATCCGATCCCTCGAACGTTTTGAATTGAGCCCTCCCTAATGACCGAGGAGCTTGCGAAGGAGCTGGTCGATGTGGGATTGATCACAAAGTACCGCCTTCGAACAGGTGAGGTAGAATTCGAGCCAAAACAGGAAGTGGCGGTTGTCTTCCACGACTACTTCGTCGCGGGACTAATTATTCCATACCATCGCTCATGCCGACCATCTTGGAGCAAGTACAAATCCAACCGCACGAGCTAACGCCTAGCACCTTCATTGATCCGAGCAAGTTCGTCCGGGCCATGGCCAGCTACGATGGGGACTTGGATATTGAAGTTTTTGCCCGTCATTTCGCGTTGCATAATCAGCGAGGCCGAATTGATATCGACGGCGTCAAGCACGGTTGCAACTATGTGTTGTTCAGCTTCGCGCAGCGACGTAACGAGAACAAGTGCATCATTCACCGAAGCATGAACAAGTGGAGCCATCGCCGGCAACGCTATTAGTTCACTTAGAGCCTCATCCCCTCGGACCTCGCCCTGGATGCTGGACTTTGAGAAATGAGGGCACGTGAAGGGACGCTTCAATCTAGTCCTTCGTGTCGCGTGGATTCACTATTTGCCTCGCGACGTGCCACACGAAGGAGAGGGAACGATTGTTGTCGGCTCCGTTGCTGCTGGTAAGAAACGAAAACGCGACTCGGTGGTGGAGCGAGTTCTTCTAAGTCTCATCGACGAAAAGGCCTTCCGTCCTTGTCGATTGACCCCGAGTCTTCGACTAAGGCTGTTGCCGCACCGTCGGCTTCTTCGTAGCCTACTCGCACGACGTCTCCCAACTCTAGGGCCTCGGTCGGTTACGATCTTCGACCCGCTCTCTTCGAGTAAGAAGAAAGTTGTGAAGAAACCTCGGGTGGAGGGCCGAAAACGGTTCTAGCACTCCCAAGCGAGGTATGCATCTTTACTTCGATGCTCGCTTAGTTTTAGGTTCTCCTTTATCACCGATTTCTCATTCTTTGACCTCGCAGGGATATCGACACTACCGACTACATCCCCGAAACCCTTAGCCAGGATCGAGGTCATTTGTCCACTTCATAAACTTTCACTACCGATTAGGGCTCTAGCGTTTGATTTGGTTCTCACCGACCTACCAGGTGAAAAGCTGGTTGTGGAGCTGCAGACCGCTCTTCGCAGGGGCCAAGACTTCGTTGATGCTCTGTCAAGCCGCACGTCGCAAGGGGCGGAGCCGGACAAGGAACTCGCCGCCGCGAAGGAGGCTAACACCTAGCTTAAGGCAGCAGGTGACCCGGTTAAAGGAGGCGGCAACGGGAGACAATAAGGCGTTGGTTGCGACATGAAAAAGGGTCGAAGGTGCGGAGGGGAAGCTAAAGGTTGTCGAAGTGGAGAAAGGTTTTATGTCCTCCTCCCTCGCGTGACACGATCGCTTCTTCATCGAGGAGGGGGAAGATTACTTCTTGCCTCGCCTCTTCGCTCGGGGAGTTGGTGCTCATGCCCCCCCCCCCCACCCCCTCATTCGAGGATGGCAACACGGAGGCCGGTTCTTCACCTAGCTCGAGGCTCGGCTTCCGGCTATCCCGAGCGTTATTGAAAAAGCTGCAATTTCGCTTCGCTCTTCAGCGTGGAGGTCACGCTCGAATCTTATGGAGCGATGCGATTGTGGGCGTGTCAACGATCTTGCCGATCTAGCGGCTGTTGCCATCGGCCCCCGACTCCCGTGAAGATTCGAGCAAAACGGCAAGCCGCCCGACGAGTCATGCCGGACTATTGGGTTGCTCATGGGCACGAAGCTCCACGTGAAGATGTTGTGGATCAGCAAACTCGGTGAGCCACCCCCCCCTTCTTTTCCTTCTATAATTCGTTTCATCTTGCTTGTCTTGAATCCTCGGATGTTTATCTTGATTCACAGCTCCTCAAGGCTCAAGATGCTGAAAAGGTGGAGCAGGACGGGGAGCAGGACCGACCAGCTGAAATGGCTTCTCACCGCCAACGGAAGCGCCATCTTTAGTCGTCGGGTCCAGCTTGGAAGAAGAGGTGGATTAGATAAGGCTTTTAAGTGGTGGGCTTCGCTCGCTTTTGTGAAAAACTCCGCTTGTAATAACTTTTAACCCGTGCAGGTTCCGTGCGAGGGCCCCGAGCAGGGATCGGATAGCGATGTGTCTCATCTAATTCGGGCGTTTGATCTTCCCAATGATCGTGCGTGAGGCGACGGTGCCGCCTCGAGCTCGTACGCTGATTTGGGCTATTTCGAGGCCCCGGATAGGGCTTGCGACGACGTTGATAATCTCTCGGGAGGAGGCGGAGCAATGTCTCCAGGCTTCGAGTTTCTAGGGCCATGGTGCGGAAAGTGGGCGGTAGGTTTGCGGCAGCTGAGTTTGGCGATGCCATTGGTGGTTCTTCGTTTCACGCCACCGCTTCCCGGCTGTACCTCGCCCTCCCCACAAGTAGGTCCAACACACTTCCAAGTTTATGGTGATGTTGTGAGGGGTAGCCTCACTGGTCGCTCCCTCCCCCCCCTAGCAATTGGTTTGAGTTATTATCCCGAGTCCTTTGAGCGAGATGAATAGGATACTCGTCAAACCCACTTTTTCGAGTCGGATGTTGTTATCAAAGGGAACAGGAATAGAATCTCATAGGGTTGTGTTTGCTGCTTCACTTCGCATTACTCAGCCTTTGAAGACGGATGAATTTGAGCCCGTGTTGCTCTCGATATCATGCCCCTCGCCCGGCAGCGAGCTTACTTGTGGGTTACTCGGGGTTCTTATGGACGGTATTGCGCTTTGTATCCGCAAGGCGACCTCACCGATTTCTGCAATATCGCTAGCGTCCGATACGCTAAAGGCCGATGCAAATTGACGAAATTCTTTCGAGATAAACCTAGCACTTTGGCATCCACTTTTTTTGAGGACATAAGCGTGAAGTTCAAAGTTCTAGAATGCAATTCGGCAGATATGTTTTCGCATATGATACTCCGCTTTACGAAGGGGATAACATTGGTGGAGTTGTTGAGATTTTTTGATCGATTATGTATTCCAGGCCTTGCCTAGTCACTTGCCCGAACTGAATGCTTATGAGTCGATGGTTCTTCCGTACCGTGCTATAAGGCTCGGGATTGCCCTTGCTAGTTGTGTTACTTCGTCTTGTGTTGTCTTTGATGCTCAAGTTACCTCCCTGCTTGCTTGCGAGCCCATTGGCTTTGGGGCCATTTAAGCTTTCTCCCGCATTAAATGCCACTCCCTCGTCTTAATCGTTAGGGGCGAAGTGAATTTACTTCGAACGAAAACGTGAGCCCCTTCGCGGCTTAACACTTCATTTTGTTTAAAGAAAATGAACTTCATTTTGTTTAAAGAAAATGACACCCCCTAGTCGTTAGGGGTGCGGTGAATTTACTTCGAAAAATGCGAGCGCCTTTACGGCTTTACGCTTCATTTTGTTTAAAGAAAACGTCACTCTCCTCTCTTTGTTGTTAGGGATGAAGTAAATTTACTTCGAACGAAAAATGTGAGCCCCTTCGCGG